>JAPYZL010171660.1:0-18875 GCA_030522825.1 Platygaster orseoliae
ACCAATAAATAAAAACGTGGTTTGTGAAAAAAATCAAGTTAAAGGACTTTTATTGCATCCGCCAATTAGGGGGTCGGTATGGGACCATGTTACCCTATGCCTTGTACATATCTTATGAACTGGAATATTTATGAAAAAAATTGTTCGTAAATATTTCCACAAGAAATAAAATTTTATGAAAAAAGTTTTTATTACAAAAATCTTAAAAGTTCGACCTTTTTTTTAAATGACAAATTTCATCGTCGATGATTTAATGAATTTTTTTTCGACGATTTTTGGAGTCTTCGCTGAATTCACTATTTTGAATTTTTAAATCAGTGATGGTAAATCTCAGGAAAAAAATTCTCGTGTGATTTTTCAACGTTGTAAACTTTGTCAACATAAAAAATCTGGAATGCAAAGTAAAGAAATATCATTATTCAGAACGGAAATATAAAACATATTTACATACTTAAATAAACAAATGTAGTGGTTTTTTTATCAATAAAAAACGTACCCCACGCACAGTGAAATTATATCTCTCGCGTTAATTATGTCATACTTTGATTCAACTGATAATTTTCTCGTCATTACTGCATCAATCTGCAGACAAACGATACCAGACAATTTTTTTTTTTTTTTTTCTTAATCGATTTAGCAGTCAGCATTGCCATACATGTTTTGCAACAAATTTTTGAATTTAATGAAAATTTTTTATGTTTCAAAATTATATTATGCTTTTGAGTAAAAAAAAATTAGCGATATTTTTTTTTAAATCGCTTTGAAGATGACGAAATATCGCGTTAAGTCGGGTTTTGTGAGATGCAGTAAATGAAGCTGTTATCGTCAGATCGTTGCACATCGCGACCCGACCAATAAAATCCCTGGCATTCGATTAATTTGTCCCTGCCCGTACTTGGAGCAATAACACGGAGGAAAAAAATTTATATTAACGTTCGTATTGATTGGCAATATAATGTTGCCTGTAAAATAACGTCAACGTAAATGCTCGACCTCATCGCATGAATTTAAGTAGTATGAGCACACGCTATCTGAAATGTTTATTGGTGAAACTGGTTGAAACCTTTCCGTTGCTCTACAAGAATTCCTTATCTATTGAGTTTCAATGTTTAAAGAAATTTTCCGTTCGAAATTGGAGCTATTCTGATTTTTGTATTTTGGGAAATAAATAATGATGATATATTTCTTGATCCAACCCAAATCAATTGAAAATCAAGAATTTTCATTCGTTTTCATTTTTCACTGGGCGTTTTTTCAATGATGAAATAAAAACTATTTTGGAAAAAAATTTTTTTATTATTTATCATTATTTTCATATATCATTATATCATTATATCATATATTTATTATAATTTATTATATTTTTTATTTAAATTATATAAAATTAATATATTTATTACATCATTAAATCATTATAATTTTTTGAACGTTATTTTTATATATCATTATTTTTGGGGGGGGGGGGTGAAAATTAATAACTGGGATGTCGAAAAATAGTTTTTATTGCATCAATTGGAAATGTAGTTTATGGTATTTCTCAAAATTCCAGTGTTATAGTAGTTGACTTACCGATTGGGCTGATAAAGGTATGGTTGTCTGCCTGGTGTAAATTGGGACGTCCATATCACTGACACTGCTGCTGATACTTGGTGCTCGAGACTCATTTCTTGGTACTGATAAATGAGTTGGTTTTAAGGGATGTGATTCTGCTATAAAACCTTCCCCAAAATCGTCATCGTCTCTCTCCATTCTGTACATTCTGTAACAAAAACAAATTTTTCATGTAATTTTATTATTTTTAGATTCATCTTCAATAAATGTTTCGTAATTGTACTTGCAATATTCAATAAATTAACCTTTTATTGATTTTGGGATATTTCTCGTATTATGAAAGTAATTTTCTTCAGTATGATTTATAAAACAAAACTGTAGTATTTATTTGTTGAATGTTAAAAATCCAGTTTTTCAATTTTTTTCTTTTTTTTTTTGAGATTCTGATAGTTTGAAACTCATGAGGAAAAATTAGGGAAATTTTGTATGTTCTTAATTTTGATTTTGAAATTTATTTCACATTCTATTTATTGTATATTCTGTAACAAAAACGAATTTTTCATGTAATTTTATTATTTTTCGATTCATCTTTAATAAAAGTTTTGTAATTTTACTTGCAAAATTCAATAAATTAACCTTTTATTGATTTTAGGATATTTCTCGTATTATGAAAGCAATTTTCTTCAGTATAATTTATAAAACAAAACTGCAGTATTTATTTGTTGAGTTCTAAAAATCCAGTTAAAAAATTTTTTTTTAAGATTCTGATAGTGTGAAATTCACGAGGAAAAATTAAGGAAATTTTGTATGTTCTACATTTTGATTTTAAGAACTTAATTTTTTATTCGTTTCATTGTATATTCTGTAACAAAATCGAATTTTTCATGTAATTTCATTGTTTTTCGATTTATCTTCAATAAATGTTTTGTAATTTTACTTGAGAAATTCAATGAATTAACCTTTCATTGATTTTGGGATACTTCACATATTATGAAAGTAATTTTCTTAGGTATAATTTATAAAGTAAAACTGCAGTATTTAATTGTTGAATGTTAAAAATCCAGTTTAAAAAATTTTTTTTTTTTTTGAAATTCTGATAGTGTGAAATTCATGAGGAAAAATTATGAAAATTTTGTATGTTCTTAATTTTGATTTTGAAACTTATTTCACATTCTATTCATTGTATATTCTGCAACAAAAACAATTTTTTCATGTAATTTTATTATTTTTCGATTCATTTTTAATAAATGTTTCGTAATTTTAATTGCAAAATTCAATAAATTAACCACTTATTGATTTCGGAATATTTCTCGTATTATGAAAGTAATTTTCTTCAGTATAATTTATAAAACAAAACTGCAGTATTTATTTGTTAAATGTTAAAAATCCAGTTTTTCAGAGTTTGAACCCTAAAATTGGAATTGTAACAGTTTTAAACTTTTTATTTTGAGATTCTGATAGTGTAAAATTCACGAAGAAAAATTAGGGAAATTTCGTATGTTTTTAATTTTGATTTTGAAACTTATTTTACATTCTGTTCATTGTATATTCTGCAACAAAAACGAATTTTTCATGTAATTTTATTATTTTTAGATTCATCTTCAATAAATGTTTCGTAATTTTACTTGCAAAATTCAATAAATTAAACTTTTATTGATTTTGGAATATTGCTCATCTTTTGAAAGTAATTTTCTTCAGTATAATTTTGAAAATAAAACTGCAATATTTATTTGTTGAATGTTAAAAATCCAGTTTTTCGGAGTTTGAACCCTAAAATTTGAATCGTAAGAGCGTGAAATTTTTTATTTTGAGATTCTGATTGTGGGAAATTCACGAGGAAAAATTAGTAATATTTTGGATGTTCTTATTTGTAATTTGAAAAAATTTATTTTTCATTCTATATATTGTACATTCTGTAACAAAAAAAATTGTCATGTAATTTTATTATTTGTCAATTTATCTTCAATAAAAGTTTTGTAATTTTACTTGCAAAATTCAATAAATTAACCTTTTATTGATTTTGGAATATTTCTCGTATATTGAAAGTAATTTACTTCCGTATAATTTATAAAACAAAACTCCATTATTTATTTATTACATGTTCAAAATCCAGTTTTTCAGAGTTTGAGCCCTAAAATTGGAATTGTAACAGTTTTAAACTTTTTATTTTGAGATTCGGATAGTGTGAAATTCACGAGGAAAAATTAAGGAAATTTTGTATGTTCTTCATTTTGATTTTAAGAACTTTATTTTTCATTCGTTTCATTGTATATTCTTTAACAAAAACGAATTTTTCATGCAATTTTTTTTTCGATTAATCTTTAATAATTGTTTTGTTATTTTACTCACAAAATTCGATGAATAAATGAATAATAAATTAGTAAATAGCTCCAACTACTTTCGAATTTCATTAATTTTTCCACCAATAATAATAATAATGATATTGAATCCTGATTTTTCTTTTGTTCGTAACTTAATTGAACTTTATTTCAATTCATTGTTAATATTTTACACGACGTAAAAGGAAAACTCAACATAGGCGTGTAAAAATAAATGCATGCACAAGTGTGCTAATCGCACGCTTTCTCTACAAAATATTTGGCCCGTGATCAAGGCTAGTAACCTGCTGACGGCTATTCGGAAGAGCTAACATTCGAAATTTTTCTTTTTCAATTCAACTTCCAATGCTATTAAAAATAATAATAATGCACAAAACATGTCCATTCTTAACTTTTAAGTAATTCTGCATTATTCGTTTTTAAATTTTCACGAATTTAGGAATATTTTCACATTTTAGAATAGTGTCATGTTTTCCAAAAAAATAGGGTAAATCAATGCAAGTCACGTTTATCTATTTTAAATAAATAATAAATAATAATAATAAGTAATTTCAAACCAGCACATGTTTTATATTTCCGTTCTGAACAATGATTAAAATTAATAATAAATACATTATTTCAATATACAATGTAAAATGCACGCAACATGTGGAATTTTGAACAAATTATTTCCTCGGTTCTGATTTATTAAATAAAATAGTTAAAATACCTGGAAATTGGATAAAAATTAAACCAAACAAAAAATTTTCGTGAGTCTATTTTATTTTATGAGAAAAAATTGACGTGTAAAAATTTATTCACGTATTTGGCAGTTCTGTGAAAAATCAGATTCCAAGCCATTGCCGATTTCAAAAAAAAAGTTGTCAGAGAGAATAATTTTATATTAAATAAATTATAGAATTCTAATTCAATCTAACTTAAATAAAATTACAAATTCTAACTACTGCGAAGTTTATTTTTGGAAAATTCATAAGCAATTTCAATCTAATTTAAAAACGATTTCGATCTTTTTCCAACAAAATTATTCAACTATTTTATTCAACTGAGCCCAAAAGTTGAATAGAGTTGAATCTCAGCCAAATTACAAAGTTGGAATAAGAACTTCAAATTTATTGAATCCAAATTTTGAGGTTTTGAAACCAAAAGTTTAATTAAAATAATTAAATTTAACCAACCAATTTCACGTAATGTGGTAAAATTTTGAAAATAAAACTAATTAAATTCTCAAAATAACCAATATCAACAATTTGAAGAAAAAAAGAAACAATGAAATTGCAATATTTTCCGAAAAAGAAAATTTTGTGTTGTTTGATGGAAAGTACAATTTGAAATTCTGGAAACTGAAAATTCAAATCCTTATTTTAAAATAACAAAGAAAAAAAAATGAACAAAAACACAACATGTAGAATAAAAATTGTTGTGCAAGTTTTGTGCAAGTTTTGTGCAGATACCATTCTGACTCAATCACAATTGAACTCAAATTTAAATAATGAAAATTACAATCCATCGATGCAAAATTTTTGAAGACAAAAAAGAAACAATGAAATTGCAATATTTTCCAATAAAGAAAATGTTACCTTGAGAGCTCAACAAATCTGAAAATTTTAAATCTCAGAATTTTTTAATTTAAAAAAAGTGAGATCGTATAATCTTCAATTAAATGCAATGCAAAATTTGAAATTCTGGAAACTAAAAATTGTAGTCCTTACTTTGAAATAACAAAATTAACATAAACAAAACATGTAAAATAAAAATTAACGTTTATTTTAAAATTGGTTTTGGTGCACTTATTCAGTATGTAAAAACGATCTATTTCTGGAGCCAAATTCCTTTATGGATACTTTATAACAGCAATGAAAAACGCTATTATCTCATTTCAAGCTTTCGGTTATTTATTTTTGGTTTTGGTGCAAGTTTTGTTTTAGTCAGTCACAATGTTTAATTCAGATACCATTCTGACCCAATCACAATTGAACCCAAATCGAGATATTCTCGAGACAGACAATAACGGGATAATTAGTAAAGTCAAAATTACAATTATTTTATTTTATATTACAGTTTTTAATAAACCTAAATCTCGATTCTTCGAAATCGAAACATGCACGTTAATATAACGCAAAAATAATCTCCTTCGTTCTAAATTTTCCAGCTTGCAAAAGCATCAAGAGCTAAATATACGACTTCGTATCAAGTCCAATTGAAAAAAAAAAAAAATGATACTACACGTCAGTAAAAATCTCCCATTTATTTTTCCATCGCCTATCAATCTTTCGAAAGTCCCTTACATTCCCTCCCCCAAGAAAAATAAAACCGACATTTCGCCGAAATATCGGCCAATCAACGCCGGTTCAAAGACTCGAAAACGAGTGCCAAAAGTATACTTCCAAATACCTCGTAATGCAAACAAAAATCCTCCCAAACATCCCCTAATTCCTCCAAAAACAAAAACGAAAAAAAGCAACCTCCCATTATACTATAAAAATTACAAACAAAACAATATTTCATGCCATCGACAGATGATGGTCATTCAAAATAAAAGCGCGCAAACTCGGATACGCGAATCATAAATAGTTCGCGTTCGTCATGCGGGGCAAAGTCACGCCGAGTTTCATAATGAACAGCGCGCGTGTATTTTCGAATGCCAAAAAAATTACAAAAATTATGCCCTAGTTTCCAAAACAACCCCTCCCCCCCTGACAAAAAAAGTTTTTCTTTTTTGTTCGTTTGTTTTCCAGAAAAATGCTTTGCCATGCGGAATGTGAGACATAAGGAATTACCTCGCTGCGTTATTCCAATGAACGAGGGCGAATGTTCGAAACGATGGGAAAAACGCGGTTTTGGGCTTAGATTCGAAAAATCGGAGCAGCCGAACTGTCAAAGCGTGCTCTTGAAACTAAAGTTAGAGGACGCGACGTCGCAGTCGTCATCGTCGTCCGCGGGACGTAGCCAACGGCCGGCTTGATTTAATTTTAAACCGTCGACGTCGCCGTCGGCCGAGCCTCCGATACGATCCTCGCCGCTTCAATTGGCTACTCGTTATTGGCGCAATTGATTTTTCTTTGATGCACCCGAGAAAATTTTCTCTTGAGTTTTCAACGTCGTTTCTGCAAAATGAAATATAATCAGAAAATGCATCCGTGATGAAAAAAACTGACGAGATTTCGATCAGTTTTGATAAAGTTGGGGAAAACATTAAGGGGGTCTCCTTATCCAGAACCAAGAAAAAAGGTACTTTTTCCTTATTTTTTTTGAAGCAGAAAATAAAAACGTAGGACAACGATTTTCCTTACTTTTTTAGTTACACATCTGAAATTTTGAAAACAATTTTTTTTATTTGAAAACAACGAAAAATTTTGGAGTAATCGAAAATCCCACGCAGCGTTTTTATTTTTTAAATTTTTTTCATCAGAAGAGTCATGCGCTTATAGCGAACCTAAAAAATTGTAAAAAAAAAACTTTTTTTCATTGATTTTTTGAGTTACTTTTTAAAAAAATCAAATTTATAGCTCTTTTTTTTGTTAAAAATGCGTTATATATAATAATAATGTGTTGCATTATATAAATTAGAGGTTCACTATAAGCGCATTTTAATTATCTACAAATAAAAAAAAGTTTATAGTAATAGGAAAAATGTGGTTTCGAGAAAACTTCGATTACTCCGAAATTGTTCGTTGTTTTCAAATGAAAAAAATTGTTTTCAAAAGTTAAGATGTAAAACTAAAAATTTACGAAAAATCGTTGTCCTGCGTTTTTATTTTCTACTTCAAAAAAAATTAGGAAAAAGTACCTTTTTTCTTGGTTCTGTATAAGAAGACTGGCTTAAGTTATATTTTCTATCATTTTACGTTAGTTTTCATGAGGTTTAGTTTGATGCTGAAAAAACCAAGTTTTTTTACATCAGTTTTCATCAATTTTCGTAAAGTTGGGGAAAATACTAAGTTATCCTCTATCATTTTACATCAGTTTTCATAAGGTTTAGTTTGATGTGGAAGAAACCAAGTTTTTTTACATCATTTTACATCATTTTTCAGAAGAGTCAGTTTAGGGCTAAGAACTATGTTATTTTACATTAGTTTTCATAAGGTTGGACAAAACAACAAATTATTCTCTATTATTTTTCATCAGTTTTCATAATGTTCAGTTTGATGCTGAAAAAACCAAGTTTTTTTACATCAGTTTTCATCAATTTTTGTAAGGTTGGAGAAAATAGTAAGTTATTCTCTATCATTTTACATCAGTTTTTGTAAGGTTTAGTTTGATGTTGAAGAAACCAAATTTTTTTACATCATTTTACATCATTTTTCAGAAGATTCAGTTTAGGGCTAAAAACTATATTATTTTACATCAGTTTTCATAAAATTGGAGAAAATACCAAGTTATTCTCTATCATTTTACGTCAGTTTTCATCAATTTTCGTAAGGAGGAGAAAATAGTAAGTTATTATCTATCATTTTACATCAGTTTTTATAAGATTTAGTATGATGCTGAAAAAACCAAGTTTTTTCACATCATTTTTGAGAAAATTCAGTTTAGGCCTAAAAACTATGTTATTTTACATCAGTTTTTATAAGGTTGGAGAAAATACCAAGTTATTCTCTATCATTTTACATCAATTTTCGTAAGGTTCAGTTTCATGCTGAAAAGCCAAGTTTTTTTACATCAGTTTTCATCAATTTTCATAAAGTTGAATAAAAATACTAAGTCATTCTCTATCATTTTACATCAATTTTCACAAGGTTGAGTTTGATGCTGTAAAAACCAAGTTTTTTTACATCATTTTCAAGGAGATTCCGTTCAGGGCTAAAAACTATGTTATTTTATATCAGTTTTCATAAGGTTTAGTTTGATGCTGAAAAAAAACAAGTTTTTTTACATCAGTTTTCATCAATTTTCGGAAGGAGGAGAAAATAGTAAGTTATTATCTATCATTTTCCAATAGTTTTTATAAGGTTCAGTTTGATGCTGAAGAAACCAAGTTTTTTTACATCATTTTTAAGAACATTCAGTTTAGAGATGAAAACTACGTTATTTTACATCAGTTTTTCATAAGGTTTTGTTTGATGATGCAAAAACAAATTTTTTTACATCAATTTTCGTAAGGAGGAGAAAATATTAAGTTATTCTCTATCATTTTATATCATTTTTCACAAGGTTCAGTTTGATACTGAAAAAACCAAGTTTTTTTACACCATTTTACATAATTTTTGAGAAGATTCAGTTTAGGACTAAAAAACCAAGTTTTTTACCTAAGTTTTCATCAATTTTCATCAGAATAAAGAAGACACCATAGTCTTTTCTTATAACTTATAAGTTATTATCTATCATTTTACATCAGTTTTCATAATGTTCAGTTTAGTGCTAAAAAACCAAGTTTTTTTAACATAATTTTTCATAACTTTTATTGCATAAATTAATAAAAACTGCATCATATTCCATTACACAAATAATATTCAAAGTACATCATTTTTTATCATAAAAATAAGAGACAATAACGTGATGTAAATTGATGAAAATTGATCCAGTTCAAAATATACATCAGATTTCATCATTTTTTTTCAGAAGGAATACACTACCGTGCAAAAGTATAAGGACATGATCGAAAAAATACATTTTTTAGGTTTGTGATTGTTTTTCTATTGTGTTAAACAGCATTTTATGATTAGCATTTCGGAAAAACGAGACTATTTTCTGAAATTTTTAATTTTTAAAAAATTTCCCGAATTTGCAAAAAGAAATGTTGAATTAACTGAAATCATTAAGTGAATAATGCATAATTAAATTTAAAATTCTGAAAAATATTCCTCAATATCTTAGAAATTGTTCAAGGCCGCTGGAATCATTATTTTGCACACTTCAAACTTTTTGAAATTTCAATTTTTAAAAACGATTCGAAAAAAAATGTTAAAATTTTATATACTTATATATATATATATTTATTATTTGGTAGTTTATATTTATTCAACATACTTATATTTAATACATTTTAATACTCACATAAAAAGTTTCAAATAATTAAAATAAAATATGTTGAAAAACTTTTAAACTTTGAACAACTTGCATATATTGTGATTTATCTAAAATCTCTTGTAATTACACTACCTTGCAAAAGTATAGTGACATAATCAAAAAAATATATTTTTTGGGTTAAACAGCATTTTATGATAAAATATTGTATAAAAACTAGATAATAGACTATTTTGTTATGATTGACAGTATGTTTATTATATGCAAACTTTGTATGAAAATATTTAAAAATAGGGAATATGCGTTTATTTATTGAAATATATTAAAACAATAAATTCTATACATATCAATCAATATAAATAAATTCCTCCTGAAAATAAATTATTTATTTATTTTACAGCGCAAAAATGATGCTACTTAAAAATAAAAATTTTTAGTTCCTTTATAATTCCATCATGTCGACTTATAATAATCAGCTAATTTATTGCGAATGTATGTAAATCATGACAAAAAAGTCAATTTAATAGTTTATATACAAGACTCAATCATCAATTCTGATCTACACAATAAAAAACAATCGCAAATTCAAAAAATAAATTTTTTCGATCATGTACTTATACTTTTGCACGGTAGTGTACCAATTTTTTTGCTTTCCTTAGAAAACTCAAAAAACTTGAAATTTTTCAGTTCTTAAAACCAAATATTGAAGCAATAATTCACAGACATCAAATATATGAGTCTTTCAATATAAATAGTTTCAATTTTTTTTATTCAATGGATTTATATGATCCATTTAGAATTGATCGTCAAATTCAAATGCTTTTGAATTAATTAGGTATTAATTTATAACTATTTCAAATGTAGAATAAAAAAAGATACGTATACTTCAGTTATAAACTGAAACACGATTCACTTATTTTAAACCAATAACTATTGAGCATAACAAAAAAAGAGCTGATCATTGAAATTTATTTTTTTCTGAAAGTTTTGTTTTTGGACGATTTTCCATATTAAATTTAATTAAATAATAATTGATTGGTTCAGAATTAATTAATGGAATAATTATATTTAATTGATTCCTGATTTCCCTATTTTTTAAGCTCTTTTTCCAGCATTTTCTTTTTAGTTACTCACGTTTTTTTATTAAAAATTTTTTTTTCTAATAAATAAAAACAAGCAATTCGACTCCATCAAAAATTGAAATTTTTTGGGTCTTGAAAACAATTTTGAATAATTTCTGAACTTTACAGTTTTTCTTGCAGGAAAATAACAAAACGTATTAAAAAAATATCGATATTTTCATAATTTTATCGAGTATGAAGCAAATGGCGAAAAATTTAATTTTCCCATATCGATTCTGCATGAAAAATCTTGGAAGCTTTCAGAAGTTAGTTTACGATCAAACCTAAAAATTAACAACAATCTCAATTGCAAATTTGTATGGAAGAAATGTAAATAACGCTTTTTTCTATTCATACTTTGAGTTTTATTGTGTTCAATTCCACTTTTATATTTTCTTCTGAAACTAGATGTGTCAAGTTTTCGCCCAACGGTGCTCTTCCCCGAAAATCGACCTTTTCTATTTCGTCTCTGTCCCATAAAACGGTTTCATTTTTGTGTTTCCATTTTTCTACCCCGTTCCAAGCGATCATAACTCCATTGTCGTTGCATAATCTGGGAGGTGTTCGCACGAATTTGTAACCGAATTCGCAACAAAGGTCATTCAAAGCTTTTGCTATGAAATTATTGCATGCCACGCCACCAGACATGACCTGTAAAAACAGGAGATTCCTTTCAATATGCTTTGGTAATACATCAAATCTCCTACATTTTGTTAAAAAAACAACTGATTTTTCACGACGGCAATTGTAATTGCAATATTTAACCATTATTTTAGTAAATTCACTGCTTCTTGTCCAAAAGTATCCCGTATCTCCTTGAAATAGCCTTTTTTCTCATCTTTGTCAAGTCCAGTTTGATAAAGATATTGTCCCATTTTGTTTTCGTTTCTTAAATTTATGGAGTTTCCTTTGTTTTTTAATCTCTTTTTTTGTAATAAATATTGGTTTTTTCTAGTCTCAGTACAAAATTACATGAAATTCCAAGGGATTTTGTTTTTTACAAGACTTACATAATTTTGGTACTTTTAAAACAATAATTTCTCACCAAAGTGCGATGATTATCCGTCAACATAAATTGTTTTTTATCAATAAACTCGAGAGCTCTTCGAGTTCGATGACACAAATGCTTCGTAACCGCAATTTGAACTGCTGCACACAGATCGTTGAGATCTGGAATAATTTGGTCTGCGGTGGTTCCGAGTGATTTTTCTCTTTTAACTATTAACTCCAGCATTTTGGTTTTGATGCCAGCAAAGCTAAAATTGCAGTCCCTAAAACGTAAAAGTGGTACCGTCAGTTGGTATTTCAAAGGATCGAGCGACCTTGAAGCTGCGATTTCTATGGCTTGTCCTCCACTCATTTTTGAAAATTCCGAGATGTTAGTCAGTTTCAACCTACGTGCGATCTGAAATACATCAAGTCTGTTTAAATTTTTATTCGTTCCTGGCGTCTTTGCAGTCAGAGAATATGAATAAATGATGTTTTGCGATTTTTCAGCTGAATTTTAGAGTATTATGAAATTATTCTCCTTGAAATGAAAATTCACAAAATTACAAGATATCACAAGACTACAAAAAGTCACAAAAACACAAAAAATCATGAAATTTTACAAAATCAAAAATTACAAACATCACAAAATTACACAAAATCATATGATCACAAAAAGTCACAAAAAACTAAAAGTCATAAGAATTCACATAAATTGAAAATTACGAAATCGAAAAATTATAAATATTTACGAAAAATCACAAAAACCACAAAAAGTTAAAAATTAGAAATTTAATACACTATTTCTTGAATTTACTCTTATTGGAATAACAAATTTTGATTATTTTTCAATCATTAATTTGTGAATATTCAATTATTTATTAAATATAATATAAAATCATATAAAAATAATAATAAATAAACAAGCGTGTTTCTGAATAAAAGATAACACAGAAGATTCAAAATAATTTTGAGTTTTTAATACTTTGTCAAATGCTTCGCCTGGAGCATCGTCGATGCATTCTCCAAGAATATAAAATTTATCCGGATCTTCTGCAATCGCTAATACGCTGTGTCCTCCAGAAATTAACAGCACAAGAAATGGAAACTCTACCTGCAAAACCTTTTGTCTATTTAAAATGTAATTCTATAAAATATCTGAAGAAACCTTAACTTTTCAATTGCTTCTAATTGATTTTCGTGAATGCAATTTTTTGAATATTTTCTTATCATGTCTATAAAACCTTACTACAAATGAATTTCAAATATTAATTTTTTTTTTCAATTTAAACAATTATTTTAAATACGAGTGTAAATAAATACAATTGAACAACAATTGTCTAAACAAATAGTTTTTAAACAACAATGAAAAAACCGAGTTTTTGTATTCAATTAATAATAAATTAATAATAAATTTCATTAGCTCAAATATAAATTGAAAAACATTTTCTAATATCACCTTTTCAACCATTCTCGTGGTCAAGGCATGGGCTTTCATATGGTGAATCGGTATAAAAGGCTTATTTCCTTTTGCCGACAAATATTTCCCAAATTGAAGTCCTGCTCTGAGTGACAATGGCAAACCAGGCTCAATAGCTGTTGCAATTGCATCGACATTTCTCAATTTCAAATTTGCAGATTTTAATGCTTGTTCACAAACTGCTGTTATATTTTTCATGTGCATTTCTTCTGCGAGATACGGGAGAACTCCACCATAACTAAAAATTTAATGCCATTCGGAACATAATAAAGGTTTTATTTTTTTTACTTTTACTCTCAATAAAAATGAAACAATAAAAATCATTTGAAATAAATCCAATATATGTATTGTAAATAAAATATATTACAGTATATGAAATGAAATAGTCTATTATAATTATTTAATGTATCAGATTAAAATTAACTATTTAATAATAAAGTAAATTTGCTTAAAAAGTTTTAAATACTATATAAATAATTGTAAGCTATTATAATATATATATTATAAAAAAATACAGTATTATAAATATTTGATATACTATATTATATTATACTGAATGAACACTTTTGTAAGAAATTTTAAATTATTTGTAAAAAAATATTTAAGGCTTGTATATTTCTTATAAACTGGAATTTCTATGAAAAAAATTTAATGTAAACATTTATACAGGAAATAAAATTATATAAGAAAATTTTTTATTACAAGAATCATAGAAGTTCGAATTTTTTTTAAAACAACAAATTTCATCGTCGATGATTTAATGAATTTTATTTGTCGACAATTTTCACGGTCTTCGCTGAATTCGTTATTTTGAGGTTTTAAATCATTCATGGTAAATCTCACCCTAGTAACTGTGATTTTATAAAAAATCGCCAAATCTTCATAAAAAACTCCGTTTCTATAAATAGATTTTATGAAAACTTTATAAAAAATTTCAATTCTATAAAAACAGTTTTAAAAAAAATTTTATTTTTATAAAGCAAAATTTATGAAGTTTCGTAATTAATAAAAAATTTATAAAAGTTTTATAAAATTGACATTTTTTTATAAAGTTCATATAAAATCAGTTTATAAAAAACAGAGTTTTTGTGTTTAATGTGCAATAAAAATATTGTCGTACACTCAACAAAATCGTTGCTGTAAATGATGTTGACAAAGTCTACAATGTTGAAAAATCACACGAAAATTTTTTTTGTTCTTGTAACTGTGATTTTTATAAAAATCTTTATAAGAAAATAGTTATTTGATGTTGACCATTTTTTTCTGATCCTATCTGCAAACGCTGCAAACCAGACAAAAAACAAACAAACCGTAAATGCAGGGATTGTTGGGAATGAATTGACTCTCCCAAAATATTTCCATCGCCATCCACAATTCCAATTCCTGTGTCGTCGCAGCTACTTTCGATTCCCAAAACTACGACAGGTTTTTCGGACGAAACATTTCTCAAAATTATTTTCAAACTTCCTTCGATAAGTTTTGGCAGTTCCTTAATCGAGTTTCGTGCTGAATACGCGAACATTTTTACATAAAAAACATTTGATTATATGCGTAGTTACCGAAGGAATTGTTAAAACACTTTCAAAGAGATTTTCGATGTTTTGTTTATGTTTACGATGTTTACATAACAATTATTTTCGATTTTGAGTGATTTCGAGGTCAGGTTTCAACATTTCAAATATACTGGCCGTTATTATATAATATTCACGCATCTACAGTCGGTAAGATCGCACAGTATACAAAGTACATAAAAATATGTACATGAAATAAATTGCGAATTTACTGAAAAACAAAATTTTGCAAATATTAGGATATTTTCAAACACTTTTTTCGATATTTCAAAATAAAATGTTTAAGCTAGAATTAGGAGAAAACGACTTTTTGTAAAATATTCTAAAATTAAATTCAGAATTTGCAAATCGCAAATATGGCTTTATATTTTTTTTTTTTTTTTTTATTGAAAAAACCACAATTTCCTATAATAAGCGCAGAATCATTATTTTCTGATAATTGAAATGGTCTAAGGTCTGCTATTTTTGATTTCGAGGTTTTCCAGTTTAGCGATTATTTTTAAATTTTGGAAAAACATGAATGTCAGTACGGCAGATTCACTACGATCGGAGAATAGAGACCCGGTAGCAGTGTTCGTAACTTTTCATAACTTTTTTACCTTCGTTCCTTTTCTAGCGCTTAATCAAACATAAGCCTGTCCTTGTTTAGGTAGTACTAAAGTACTACGAGTTACGAACACTGCCCGGTAGCTCTCAGGCTACTTTATTATTATTTTTTTTACATTAGCCTTCTCGACCCTACCGGGTCTCTTGATTAGCGCTGGAAATTTCAAATATACTGGCCGTTATTGTATAATATTATTCACGTATCTATAATCGGTAAAGTCGCACAGTAAACGAAGTATATAAAAATATGTAAATGAAATAAATTGCGAATTTACTGTAAAACAAAATTTGGTGAATTTTAGTATATTTTCAAACACTTTCTTCAATATTGCGAAATAAAATTTTTTAAGTAGAATTAGGAGACAACGACTTTTTGTAGAATATTCTAAAATAATATTCAGAATTTGCAAATCGCAAATGGCTTCATTTTTTTTTTTTTTTTTTTATTGAAAAAACCACAATTTCCTATAATAAGCACAGAATCATTATTTTCTGAGAATTAAAATAGTCTACTATTTTTGATTTTGAGGTTTTCCAGTTGAAAGATAATTTTTATTAGCGCGAGAAATTTCAAATATACTGGCCGTTATTATATACAAATTTACGCATCTACAGTCGGTAAGGTCGCAGATTAAATGGAGTAAACAAAGTACATAACGCGTTTATGCTACGTATAACCAAGTATAGACAAGAAAATTGTCGAAATCGCTACATAAACGTCAGTTTTCTACGTGTTCGTAACAGAATTTTCCAGGATTCACCAGGATTGTTAACGCTCATTCGCGAATTTTCCAGTATTGGAATCCACTGGGATTAAATTCTGCAAATCTCGCTACGAAAATCAGTGTTCACCCCGCTTCAAATTTGTGGGTTTTGTTGTTTGCAATTGCTTGTCCACGTAGTGAATACCAGCTAAAATAGAAAAAACAGACCAAGAATACCTTGCAACAATGTCTGATCAGTAAGTATATTTTTATTCTGCACATCAAAACTTGAGTCCCTGAAAAATAGTAAAATTTGAAAAACCGTATGTTGAGCTTTTTTGCTATTTTTCAGCTGTGTTTGTTAGTTAGCCCTTTTTTTCAAGAACTTGGATTATTCTGAAATTATTTCAAACACAAAAAGTTGTGACGATGTTTGGAAATTGAAATTGTCAAACAGGGAAGATTAGGTAAAGTTGCAATTTAGTTGCAAAAATTGCATATTTTTCGAATTGTGCTCAAAATTCTAACTCATTGCCTGTTTTTTAATGATATTTATGGACAGTTATTTATTTTCCTTTTTTTGCATGATATCGTTGAAATTTATGTATTTGATAAATTTATTCTAAAAAATGTTCTTATCAATAAATAAATTATGAAAATTTTTATTCATTTGTGCACAAATTCAATTTTGCATTATTTTTCTAGAAATTGCATTTCATTTAGATTAATTCGCTTAATTACTATTTTTCGAAAATGTACTTGAACTATTAAAATTCCTTTTCGATTACTTTTGAAAATCCTCACTAAAATAATTATTACATTGTTTTGATAAAAAAACCTGTTTAAATGCGTTAAACAGTTAAATAATAATTTTGAGTTTAAGTATTAAAGTTTCAAATTTTCACATGATATAGAAATTTTTAATAGGTTTTCAGAAACATATTTTTATAAAATAATTCTCAGAAATCAATCCAACATGAAGTAAAATTATTGGAAAACCAAAAAAAAATTTTAGCGAGTATTTCAAAGGTTGGAACAAATATTCTATTATAGAAACTAATATAAAAATCGATGAAAATCATACATTTTCTAAATTTAAATTAACACCAAAAAATCACATGTGACATCTAAAATTTTTTGAATCTATTAATAAATTTTTTGATAATATTTCATCTGAAATCTTTATGTCCATAGAGTTTACAACGTTGACAAATCACACGAAAATTTTTTTCAGAGATTTACCAAAAATAATCTTGGAAAAACAAATTCGACGAAGACCCTAACAAGAAATTTTCTTAACATTCAAGAATACACAAATTTTGAGAATTTTGATTTAAATTCTGAAATTATAATTCTGAATTCAATTATTTTGATTCAAATGCTGAAATATAAATTCTAAATTCTTAAACTCTTATTCAAATTCCAAAATTTGAATTCTAAATTCAAAGTCACTTTTTCAAATTCAAAAGTTCTGATTTAAATTTCAAAATTTCAATTCTAGATTCTAAATTCTAATTCGAATCCTAAATTCGAAAATTCACTGAAAGGAAGAACAAATTGGAAGAATTCACTGAAACTTTCCTAAATTATGAAAATTCTGATTCATATTCTTTAATTTTAATAATGAATTCAAGAATTCAGTGAAAAAATTCAAGAACTTCAAGATTCTACTGATTCTGGTCCAAATTCTGAAATTTGAATTCTTAATTCATAAATTTTGATTCAAATTCTAAAATTTAAATTCTAAATTCAGAAATTCTGTTTCAAATTCTGAAATTTGAATTCTAAATTCAAAAATTCTTATTCAAATTCTGAAATGTAAATTCTGAATTCTGAAATTCTTATTCAAATTCTAAAATTTGAATCCTAAATTCATCTATTATGATTCAAGTTCTGAAATTTCAATTCTAGATTCCAAAATTATGATTCAAATTCTAAATTTGAAAATTCACTGTGAAACTTTTCACTGAATTATGAAAATTCTGATTCATACTCTTAAATTTGAATAATGAATTCAAGAATTTTGAAAAAAAAAACGTAAACTTTGTCAACATAAAATTTTTAAGCATTTTTATTTTTTTATCACCCTCGAATAAAAAATCTTTTCATTTTGCGATAAAATTTTATAGAATAACTATTCAAAATCGAAAATTATACATTTTTTTCACTATTCATGATAATAGTTTTATGTGTCATAAAAATTTAGTAAAAATTTTTAATTTTAATGAATTATCTTGTACACCATTTGTTAAAAGTTTGATTCAATTTTTTTTCTCATTTCTTTTAAAAATTAATAATAAAATTTTTCTTTATAACATTTATTATGACATTTCTTTAATTTAAACTTAATCTAATTTATTAAACAGTAAAAGAATTAGTTTCTTTTTAATAAGAGCTTTTTTCCAAATTTTATATTTTACATATGAAAGGTTGAGAGCAAAAGAGAAACTAGTTATAGTCCAAGAGCTGGTGAACGAAAATCCGGCTGATTTCATATCGGCTGAAAAAATTATCTAATATTGCTTTCAATGTATACAATATACAATAATAAA
>JAPYZL010171752.1:0-14531 GCA_030522825.1 Platygaster orseoliae
ATAAAAAATATCTACACCCTGTAATTTGCATCGCAGTCGCTCATTACACGACGTCCAATTACACCTCGAAATCTCCAACTCAATTCTAATACCCCGAGGAAATTCGAGATACGCGTATTCTTCACGACTCGCTGACTGTAGAATTATCACTTTTGAATGTTCTGGCTTTCATCCACCCCGTCATTTCTACGTGTATAACTATGCAGTTACGATCTCGTCTCATAGATCAGACGAGGGGGGCAGGGGAGGAGGGAAGGGGAAGGGGGAACACACACGCGATTCACGAGGGTGCGACGGGGTTTGTTCTGGCATGATAATTCTAGGGCCCTCGTAATGGTCCTCGACGCCGCCCCTTTGAATCCTTTCGTCCCCTCGAAACTAAACTGTCGACCCTTTCATATGGACAACAAGCATATCGCTGCGTGCGCGACACGCACGCACGCGGGCCTCCGTGCTTATTAGACCATTGACGGCTCGCGCTCTTTGTAATCGGCTTTTTTTTATAGAAGAAAATTTGATGGACGTGTGTCTTGGCGCTGGAGGCACTCAAAAGCCGTGGAATTAACTCGTTGACGTCGAGTTCATGGGAAAGGGAAATTTCGGATGATCGGGGTCGCTGAAGTGAAATTGTAAATTTGCGTTGAAGATTTTAGAGGGACTTTTTTGTAGAATGAACATGGGCGTGGGCAGGAGAAATTTTTAGATAGGTTTTTGAATATAAAAAATGATATTTTAAATATATTTTATTTATAAAAAAAATATATATTTAATATTCTTCTCATTATTTTTCTATTTCTAACATCTCGTAACGTTTCCATCTTCCTGATACTTTTCATAAACATTCCAACTGCTACTACATATTATTAATAACATAAAAAAAATTATATTCATATCACTTCCATCTCCTAAAAAACAGTACAAAAGCTTAAAAGTCGACAAAACGCTCGGAAAATTCGTAGAACGTTTGAGGACGCGCGAAATGCAAGATTAACGCGGCCATTTTTATCTCGGAGAAGATCAAAGTGAAAAAATGCGCGGCAGGAGTTAATGAGCTACCGGTAATGAAATTATGAGGATCTCTTGTTGGAATCGCCGGATGCATGCGGAATGATTCAAAGGAAAGATATCCGCTCGCAAGGGGGCTCTTTAAAAATCCAAGAGGCCTTCACGAGCTGGAGAATAATGACGGGGATACTTTGAAGAAGCGAAAACGGTATCAATTATTATGGAACGTTATGAAGGGTTCCGTAAACAGACCGAGGGAAATGGCGAACGCTAATTTATCTCGGCTCAAAATGAGTGAATCTCGAGTCAGGAGGGCGCTTTTGGCTTCTCGGAAACAGATTTTATTGTTTGAGCAATGTTTATTTGATGATATAGACTCAACTCTGCAGTAGCAAATACAGGGTTTCGAAAATGAAAGCTCGTATTTATTAAGATAATAATAATAAATTTTATACACAAAAACGAAGTATTATTACATAAAAAAAGGTTTGTTAAAACAGCAAAAAAATAAGCTACTGCTGCAAAATAAAATTCGTTCTGTCAAGTTGTGTTGAATACACTTTCAAATGTATCCGATAATTTCAATTTCCTTTTCTTTTAAATTTCATATAATCCCATGCAAATCGATTATATAAACTAAAATTTGAAATCCTGAATGCAAATCTATATTAAAGTTGAGAACTTCAAGAACTATTTAATGAAACCATCTACGGTTCGAGCCACAAATTATAATTGCCGACGAATATTGCCAGGGAATGAAGAGCTATGAAGTAGTAAATAAAACCTAGGTAAATCATACTCGCAGCTTAATTGCGTACTTTATTAACTTGATTAAATCCAGGGATAAATTATTAACAATTCAGCGCCGAACTTCATTTGAAACTTTTAATCGGAAGAATTTAGATGAAAAATGGTTTCATCGATATTACTTTCGAGAGATAAAAGTAGAGAAAATGAAAAGAAGAATACCGAATTAAGTAACTAAGTATACAATGTATAATAAATGGTAGATAGTGTAGAGTAATAGAAAATACATAATTTCGAATATTTAGGATTTTCTTTGAATAAGTGATGTTAGATGTCCGATAAATAAATAAAACCGTTTGCAATGTTTAACGCTATTACCGAATTCGAGTAAACTATATAAAAGAAAATTAGAAAGTTTTCTAAAAGTAGAAATTAAAATTTAAACATGCAAATGATCAAAATAAACGTAAAAATAATGATAAAAATGATAAAAATCACACAAAAATAAAAATGAAAATAAAAAACGTTATAAAAATAAGTGAAAAGTATCAAAGAGGAACTTGCTGAAATCTATAAAAAACAATAAAAATTGTCACATTTAGGTTTTCAAAGTTTAATAAAATTCAGAAGTTGACCACTTTTTAGAAAATCACAACAATTTTTGTTTCAGAAGAAATTCTTCTTTAACAGAATTTTAATTTTTTATGTTTGGCTAGAATAACGTAGTAAAATAAAATTTATAAAGTTGTTTTAACCATGTTGATAGTAAAGAAAAATTATAATCAATGAAAATAGTGAAAACCTGAAAAATTTCGAATCTCAATACATCGAACTCTGGAAATAAACATATTTATTCATGAAAATATCAAAAAACGTTTGATTTATAAAAACACTAGAAAAATACTGCAAGTTCAAAAAAACTGTATAAGTATCGTTTTTTGAAAGATCTAAACAAATAATTGAGATTCATCAAATTTCTATTTCCATATTATCAAATTCTGAATAAAGTTTATAGCAATCTGTAGAAAATACTTGAAAATGCTAGAAAATCTTATCAATATTTGATTTAATGAAAATATAAGAAATTTTTGAAATACTCAAAATCAATGTTTGTTAAACTTTTCGAATATTTAAAAAAATTCAAAATCAATCAGAAAATAATTTGAACATTGAATTCTGTAAATCTCTGTAGAAACCACAGAAAATACTTAAATTCTATTATGATATAAGATAATCCCTCAAACTTTCATAAATACTAAGAAAATACAAGATATACCAAGAACTTATTATTGCTCAAAAAGTATGCTATTATTATTTATTGAAATATTGCAAATTCTTATAATTGCAACAACACCTATAAAATACAACAAAAAAGAATAGTGATCTGACTAGTAAAATAGAGTTTTCTGAAAAATCAATTTTAATCTTCAAAATCGTTAAAATTGTCAACAGTAAAAAATTAGATTCTAGAAATGAATAAAAAAATCTATATAAATTCTAGAAATTCTCAATAATGCCAGGGAATATTATAAAATTTTAAAAATAATACACGATATGGAAATTCTAGATATAGATGAAATACTTAAAATTTGTAAATACATAATTCTCGTAAATATCCATAAAAATACCTATATAAATTTATATAATTTTAAATCTCCAAGCATTAAACTTTTCAAAGCTCACAAAATGCATTGTTTTGCAAAGAAATTATTAAACTGTTAAAAGTATAAAAGAATTCTAAATAATCCTCAGTGTCAGAAAAATAAAAAATCTAAAACTCAATGACTTGAAAATTACAAAAATTGAATTTCATTTTATTGAATCCGTATACAAAAAATGTGCTACTCTCGACTACAAAAATCGTATAATAATTTTCAAATATCGTAATCCGAAAAACTAAAAAATCCCATTCCTGTGACCAAAAATTTCAAAATTCCTAAAAAAAACATTTTTGCCAAAAAACCAATCTCGAAAGTTTTTCCTGCCTTGCTGTGATTCTACACAATTTTTTTACTTGTTTTCCTACCAAAAAGAAAAAAAATATATTTCCTCTACATATCTCCAACAGATGTAGATGAACAGCTTCAAACGTACCGTTTCAGAAAAGCGCTTTCTTCGAACACTGAAAAATAACATCACCCTCCAACCTATCACACATCCTAACCATCAGAATACAAGTGCACTTAATAAAATCTTGGATCCGCGAATTTGATCTCGTAACGTCATGTTTCGCGATAATCGCAACTGCTAAACCCGCACTATTTCAACGTCTCATGCGTTAGCACATTCAATTAGACGTCATGTGACGTTTATTGCATGAGTCCCGTCCCGCTTGTGACACTCGGGACGATTATCTCCGCCGGAAACACTATGAATTACTTTCCTTTTTTGCCGGGGAGTAAGAGACATTCGGGAAAATCTTATTTGCCGGAATGACGTAGCTATAAAAGGAAGAGCGTACAAAGCACGCTCGATTATGTAAGGGCCATTGTTTCGTCAGGGCAAAAGCGAGTAACAACGAGAGAAACGCGAGTGAACGAATTTTCTTTGTTCCCGGATCACTTATCAGGAAATTTCAGACGTTCAGCTTGTCAGGGAGGAATGCGACTTGGGTGAACGTCGAAACACTGAAATGCTTTCCTGATCTGACGGATAGTACTGAGCATCTCTCAACATGGATCGGTCAAACGTGAGGGATTTTTTGTGAAATCTGTCTTATTTGAGTTTAGATAGTAAATTTGTGTAGTAACGTTATACTTTGCATTCTCTCCTTCTTTATGGTTCCAGTGTTTCTCCGAAGGTCGAATTTCCAAAGTTACGTTACTTCAGTTGCAGTCACTTTCGTTGCATCCATTTCTGGTGCATCCACCTTCATTGCATCCAATACTATTGCATCCATCTTTATTGCATCCATTTTCATTGCATTAGCCACTTCTGTTGTATCCACTTCTAGTGCATCCGCCTTCATTGCATTCACTACAATTGCATCCACTTCTGTTGCATTCACCTTCATTGCATCCACTACAATTAAATCTACTTCTGTTGCATCCATTCTATTGCATCCATTTCTATTGCATCCACCTTCATTGCATTAGCCACTTTTGTTGCATCCAATTTCATTGCATCTAGTTCCGTTGCATTCATTTTCGTTGCATGCAGTTCCATTGCATTCGTTTTATTGTTCATCCATTGCATTAGCTACATCAGTTGCATCTAATTCCGTTGCATCTGATTCCGTTGCATCTGATTAACAACACTCAATGATTTTTCGCATCATCATCATTTTACTTCTATTAATCCACAGCTTATATAGGAAGAGCTATTTCATAAACTGCAGAGGAACTGGATGGCCATTCTCCGGTGCTTCGTAGCCATAAAATTGAATCGCAACAAGATTACAATTCAAGAAACGGTCAATGGAAAGCCCGCGGGTCCCCGAAGGTAATCCAATGTCCGCTGCGATATGGCCGCCTTTTGTATTCGATTGTGCTCATTGTATGCCTCAACCCAACACACTCGCAATATTGTGTCTCACCTTTCACCCCGAGTTAATTAGCTCAATTGACACAAGAAATTGTTATCCGCGAGAAGTAAAGCTTCGAATAAAATGTATTTATCTTAAGATAAAAACCATATGCAAATTGCAATAATGCAGATCTTCAAACAAAAAGATTTATATAGTTTCTATTTCTAGAACAGAAAAAATGTGTCTCGCGTTCCCTCGCTATCTTCGAAAAATATTCAAATCCCTGCAAATCGTCGTCACATCGAAGACACACGATTCAACTGAAGACATAAATTGCAGAAGACACGGCGTAACACGCGGCTAGAACGTTTACCTACAATCGTGAACGGGAGATTTACGCGGGATAACTGAACAATCTTATATTTCATGTTTTAGCGCAGATCTTGCTCCCCTCGTGTGCACATATATATAGAAAAGTACATATGTATTGGTGGATGATGATACGTGATAGGGCGACCCATAATGGCCAATGATTTTATTGCGTTTCAGTCGCCCGATAGGAAATGGGAAACGGTCACTTTCCGCGACGAGAAATTTATCTCTCCCTCATTCAGCCCCTGGCAATTTATGGTACCTGCAAAGCCATTCAGTGTTTTCCATTCCTCGTTTCAGTGCGCGATCTTGCACGCAAGGCACAAGTTTGCTTGTGGAAAATATTTCGGGCGCGAAATTGACCGTTATTTTTTATGGTTTTATGCGGAAAAAGAGAAAGGATTCGGACTTGAATAGTTTAGCATTAATTTTGAGTTAGAGATGTGTTATATGTTCTACGAAAAAAACATAGTCATTTGTACTAAAAAAATTTAAAAAATTACAATATTATTTTTAGTATATTTAGCCATAAATATATTTATTTTTACCATGTAGTATAGTAAAACGTCAAATATCGTAATATAAGTATAGTTAAATTTACTACATTTCATCTCGATCTCCCATCACAATATTTTTTAGTAAAAAGTACTATATTTTTCTCTCAGTGTGCTTCATATATGTAAAAATTGATTAAACTTTTTAGTTAGGTTCATTTATATTATTTTCAAATTTTAACTAACGTACTGATTCGAGAAAGAAAATCTTGGTACTCAGAAAAATTGAATTTTTCAGCCGCTGAACGATCACTACCATCTTAGCACATTTAAATGTTCAAAGAAAATTTCTTGGATAAATGCTGAGGCTCGAGTACCAAGGGTTCCAAGGTCGTTGAGGGGTATTATAAAGCAACGAAATAGGAATTAAGAAAAGCGATTATTCCGCGCGAGGGTGAAATTCTGCTGGAGAAGTTTTGTGCGTTCGACAGCCGTGGCTTGGGTGCAGAAGTAGTTTACTACATTACGAAACATTTTCTATCAAGACGATATTGAAAAAGTTCGGTAGTTTATTTATTGCGTCTGAAAACTTGAATCAATTTTTGTTGTTCATACGCTATCAGCATCTTTTTAATATAATGAGAAATCGGTGAACTGGAATTTTGGGCTGCGTTATTTTCATTTCTTCATGTATGTGTAGTTTGAAGATTTTTAATTCTTAGAATTCAAATAATTTGACAAAACTACAAACTCACCAGATCCGATGAACAAGATTCCTGCATTTTGCGTCAATATCTGTAACAGAAAAAAAATTCAAAATTACTTAACTATTCAGTATTTCAGTACACAAACTATGTTTTTCAAAAATTAAAAACTACACTCACCGATTCCTCAAAAAAACGGAAGGTAAACACAAATACAAATTAAAGCAATTTTGTGAGCAATATGAAGACGGTTCGAAATTTCCGAAAGTAATGCAAGGTTATTTCTTCAAAAGAAACATTCGCCCTTCGCTTCTCCAGATAATTAACAAAATTCTCGCAAGTACAACATTCGCCTCATGAAGTAATTAATGCTAACAGTTCACCCTTCGCTCTTGTCACGTTACTCGTTAGTGAAACTTCAGTTTGGTTATTGCTCGCGTTGGTAACGCTAATGATATCGCCCGGAGACAGCTCGGAACGGAAATATTTGCGTGGGCGTTATCAAGCGAATAAAAAGCTTATTCAGCTCATCAGTGAGTAAGCAAAAAAAATTTTCACACTATTTTGCAGTTTATATAAATTATACAGATGTTGATGAAATTCAAATTAAAAAAAAATTAAAAAAAGTTTTGAATATACCAAGATTTTGTTTTTACTATCGAGGAGGTTTATTGAGAATTTTATAGCAAGAATATTCATTAAATATAAATAAATATTATACACTGATAAGGTACATTATTTATTTATGATATATTTTAGGTACTATATTTGTTTTATTTTGTTATATTCAGAATATAAAAATTATTATGTTTCGCATCATTTTTTTTTACAATTATATTCATTCATTAATACTCCTTTTAGTTAACTTGAGTTTTTCAGATGTTTTTTGAGGATGTGTATCAAATTAAAAATTAAAATTTTATTTTTAAACACAAAGATTTATTTATCAGTATTTAAATGATGTACGTGAAATTTCACGCGAAATATATTTATATAGAAGTATAAGTAACGCTATATACTAACATTTTATTTGTTTTATTTCTTTTGAAGATGATTTACAGATGAATATAGTAATAATTTCAAATATCATATTTCTTTCACAGTGATATTTATATCGAGTACAGCGATTGTTATGTTTTTTAATAATTATTGTTCGATATTTTATTGTTATATAATCCGTATTCTATTTATTTACAAATACTTATTGCAACTATTGTCAGTTTTTAATATAATTTAGTGATGCGTATTAAACTAAGACTGGGACATTTCGTTTTTTAGTACACAAAGAGTTAATTTTGTCTTGAAAAGATTTATTGTAAATTTTATTAAAAATTTATTCCTTTACATATATATAAATGTTATACGCCATAAGAATAAATTAATTTTTGTTATATAATTTAAAGAATGTATTTTTGAGCAACAATTATAAATCAGGAAATGATAACTATTATATTGTTTTTAATTATTTTTCTTCAGTTCCTTATTAAATTTTTACATTTCGATTATTTGCAGTTTACTCACGAATATTCACATTCAGTTTTTTTTGAACATGTATCACATAGAGAATAGAAAATTAGCCTTTTCATTTTGAAAATAATGAGGTTTGCAGTTAAAAGAAAATTATTTGAAAATTTTATCGAAACTGTAAAATTATGAATATTAATATATGAGCTTACGAAAAAAATGATTTATTGAAAAATTGATAAAATTATAACTTTTGAATTATCATAATTTTACTATAATATTTGTTAGACAAACATTTGGTTTTTTTTTGTTATACTATGCAATATTATTTTTCAATTTTCAAAATAATGTTCAATATCTACGAATGAAAATTTTTTGATCTTTTAAATCAGTAAGTAAATAATAAGAGGCAAAATGAATTTATGTAAAAATCATAATTTTGCAGTAAATTCATGAGAATTCAGTTTTATATCTCAATTACTCTGCAAAAATTTTGAAGAAATTTTAGGTTTTGGTGTATAATATAAGCATTTTTTTTATTATAAAAGAGTAAAAAATTAATATTTTACTATTCCATTTATTTACATTTATATTCATGCATTATGGCGATTTAAACGACTTGCAGTTTACATACGAATTTTCAGATAATTTCAGAACGTTTAATAAAATAAGAATGAAGAAAAATATTCACAATTTTCAGAAAATTGATAAAAAACTGCATCCTAAAAATATGAATAATAACAATTTCGAATGGCAAACATCAGTTTGTTAGCAAAATATATAATAAATACATACATTATGAGAAAATTATGAATATTTGATTATACTTGTCATACTTTAAAAATTCATATTTTGATACCTAAAATAATATAAACCTTGATATAAAAAATTTCCCGATAGTGTGAAATTTATCTAAATGTATAATTATTTTTGTATACTAATAATTCATACTTTTATTGTTTCACATTTTTTGAAGATCATCAAAAAATTTCTTAAAATTTCGAATATTAAAAAAAAGTTCGTGTGAAGTTATATAAATTTTGCATCATTGTGAAATACATTTTTATCAATTAATAGACATCCAATAAACTTTAATATAATTTTTCTAGAAAAATCTTTAAAGAATTCCGAAAATTTTATAAAAATTTGCAGATTCATTAAAAATTTTGAATGATTTTTGCTAACCTTAAAAAATTTCCTTTCCACACACTCTCTACAAACACAAAATAATCTTCCATAATACTTCCTGATTATTCATTCCTAATTACGAAAAAACCAGAACCAACTGTAACCTCAAAATTATTATTCTAAAACGTTCTCCTCCCATTCTTCTAGAATTAGCATGACAAATGATTTGTGATAAATAGCGCGAGGAAACAAGCTCTGTAATCATCTGGTCGGAAACTCGCGAAACCGCCGAGATTTTCGCCACGTTAACCGCGGCATAAATTGTGCGTCTTCAAGTTGTCGCATGAATATGTACATTGTCCATACGCCGGATGCTTTGGACGATAGAAATTTCAAAGTTGTGTCTGGTTACTGGGGGCGCTAAAGAAAAGTCATAAATAAAGCTCGAGCTCGTTCCCCGAGCACGCACATTGCCTACGTTCTTGGCTTATGTTAACCTATGGAGAAGGAAGAAAGATACGAAATTTTCGACGTTAATTAGTTAGGGAAGTTTGCGAGTCCTGCGGTGAACGAGGGTCGTTAAGGGCTTGTTTGAATTAGTCCTTACCTCGTGAAGACGTTTTATGAAAAGGGCGAAAAAAATTTTTCACTGTTTTCGGGTAAGGCAGAATTTTTTTCGTTGAAAATTACACAAAAATACTACAGAAACTGTCATTTTTGTTCAGAACTAGCCTGAAATTTCACGAATGTAGAAAACTGAAAACAATAATGGAAAATGAAGTAAAAAACGGTACTTCAAGACATTTTGCGAAAAACAAGATATAAACAACATTATTTCGTTAAGGTCTGCGAGTTCGATGTGAAAGTAAACGCGGAAAATTGAATTTCCCGATGAAAAAGGCAGAGGAAATGCGATTTCCCTAGAGTAAACCCAAGGCAAAAGTAGTGATACTGTGAAACCTCGGAGAAATTTTTATTTCTCTGTGATTTGCACTAAGATATTAGAAAGAAAGGATGTTGATCACGCTCTTTGTAGATTTATGGTATTCAAGTATTTTTTCTTATGATGAAAGCGAAAAGAACGATTCAATTGAGGCTTACTTTTATCATGGAAAATTCTGAAGAAGAAAAAGAATTTGCTTATACTGACAATATGACAAAAAAAAATATCAAGTAAAACGGAATATTTAAATAATTCAAATTTTATAAATTCAATAAATTCATCAAATGATCATAAACTGATCATGTCTACCTCTTTCAATAACAAAAACTCTTCATCACTCGATATTCCTCAAAAAATTCTGTCAAATCACTAAAATTTCTCACCGAATCGTAAACTTCGATAACACCATACATAAGATCAAAAGCCACATGAATCTTATGAAAACTGTTAAAAGGAAACAGAAAGACGTTCACTACAAGAATGCCATCAAAAATGAAATGCACTGAATCGCATGAGAATTCCTTTCAGCCTCGGAGATTTTTCGCTCTGATAGTGTAAGCTACATTCTGTTTGGCGTACTGAGCTACTGCATGAAGGCTTCAAGTTCTTTGTTTGCCATTCAACTCGGCATGGTATCACACTGGCAGGTCGCCAGTCAACAACATCCAGCAGTCATCGGTTTTCCGATCAGTTTTCGATGCCCGCATCGACGCTACCTCCATTATTAAAACCATCAGCCGTTTGGACGAGCTATTAAAAAACTCTATGCAGGCTTTATAATCGTCTTTTCCACCAACTTCACAAATCCGCTAGATTCGTTGATTAATTTTCGATCACGAGTCTCATCAAGTTTATGCAATGGAAGTGGATGCAACGGAATCAGATGCAACGGAATCAGATGCAATGGAATCAGATGCAACGGAATCAGATGCAATGGAATCAGATACAACGGAATCAGATGCAATGGAAGTGGATGCAACGGAATCAGATGCAACTGATGCGGCTAAAGCAATAGATGTGGATGCAACGAATGCACTAGAATTTCATGCAACGAAAATAGATGCAACGGAACTAGATGCAACGCAACTGGATGCAACAGAAGTGACTAATGCAATAGAAGTGGATGCAATAGAATTGGATGCAATAGAAGTGGATGCAATAAAAAGGGATGCAATAGAAGTGGATGCAATAGAAGTGGATGCAATAAAAGGGGATGCAATAGAATTGGATGCAATAGAAGTGGATGCAATAGAAGTGGATGCAATAGTAGTAGATGTAATAAAGGTGCATGCAATAAAAGTGGATGCAATGAAGGTGGATGCAATGGAAGTGGATGCAATGAAGGTGGATGCAGTGGAAGTGAATGCAATGAAGGTGGATGCAATATAACGAAATGAGATTGCAACTGAAGTAACGTCACTTTGGAAATTCGACCTTCAGAGAGACACTGGAACCACAAAGAAGGAGAGAATGCAAAATATGGCCAACGAGTGTCGAATAAATCGGGCTGACAGCGGCGATAGTGAAAAACGCAGCGAAGAATGAAATGGTCAGGTGAAGCTGCACCTGGTCACTCGAAACGCGGCTGCTGCGCCTATAATCTATTCGGCTACAATCTCGCAAGGTTGTAACTCTACTGTCGACTCGAATCAAGACTTAATCATACGTTACACGAGTACGTATTTTCATATCACCAGGCACGGATTCGTAAAGAGGAAACCACGAAAGTTTTTGACACGATTGAATTCAATGGAAGTGTCTAATTCTCAAAAACACTCTTTTTTCACAAAACATTTTCGAAGAAATTTTACAGCTTTAGTCCTAATTAAAATATGGGCTGTATAAAACAGTTGTATGCAACGGAATCTGATGCAACTGATGTGGCTAATGCAATGGATGTGGATGCAACGAACGCACTAGAACTGCATGCAACGAAAATAGATGCAACAAAACTAGATGCAACGAAACTGGATGCAACAGAGGTGGCTAATGCAATGGAAGTAGGTGCAATGAATGTGGATGCAATAGAAGTGGATGCAACTGTAATGTTGGTCGAAAACTGTATAAAACTCAAAGATGAATTGACTTGAACAACACCTTGTACATATTGAAGTTAAAGGGAAACTCGAGTTTTCCAGTGGTGAAAGTGGAGACGTAATAAGCACCCTATCTAGAAGGTGGACGCGGAACGGAAGCGGAAGTAGCGACCAAGGCATTGTGTCTGCCTACACCGGCGTATGCTGCGAAACGCTTGGCAAGAGAGATAAACCACCTACATATTGCCGCCCAGTGTAAACTAATTAACTGAGGCTTTTAGGAGTTTACCTGTTCCTTACCTTATCCTTCTTACTTGCGGGTGCCTCCGTGAAATTTCCCTAACGACACTCTTCCTTTGTTAAACGAGTGATTACCATCAATGCATACACTTCGAAATTTGATAACCATGGATCGCAATTAAAGCTCGATGAAAAATTATTTAATATTTTACTAGTTAAAAGTAGTAATTCACTTTTTTGGGTTCCTTGACTTGATATTATTGTTCGTTCAACTCTCCAGTTTCCGTTGCGACGCCATCGCATTCTATTGAATGAAATTGAAAAATAAATATTGAAGTTAGGACGTATCTTTTGTCATGGGAGATGATTCGCGAGCTTTTTCTGGCACCGATTTAATGCTCTGGAATGGATATCTACAAGGGTCTTTTTCGAGGGGGCCAGTTCGCTTGTTGGGAGTGTAAAAAACAACAGAGCGAATGCCAAAGGTCGCGGGTGATTTGGTCGAAAAGCAGTTGGACGTGTGCCAGGTCGTAGCTTGTTCTTCTCATCTAGTTCTAGTGGCTCCGTGATTTTTTTTGCGGTGCTAAGGGCGGAGCGTTGCGACCCCAGTAAAGTGAAATTACGAAGAAAAACATCGTTTTCTTTTTTGAGGAAAATATGAGCTGATTTGATGTAATGGAATGGAATGAAACACATGTGAATGCAACGAAATTGAATGCGATGGAAGTGAATGCAATGGAAGTGAATGCAACGAAATTGAATGCAACGGAAGTAAATGCAACGAAATCGAATGCAACTTTAATGAATGCAATTGAAGTGAGTGCAACGAAATGAATGCAACAGAATCAAATGCAACAGAATTGGATACAACAAAATTAAATGCAACGGAATTGAATGCAATGTAATCGAATGCAACGAAATCGGATGCAACGAAATTGGTTGCAACGAATGTGAATGCAACGAAATTGAATGCAACGGAAAAGTGTTATGAATTTTGCACATTATTCACTAGTCGCAGCACTTAAGAACTCGATATCACAATTTCAATACAATGATTGGGAAATATACACCATGCATTTCGTATTTTAGAACTGACAGGAAAAAGTTTTCCATTCGAGTCTTTAAAAACAAGTGCCCAATGTGTAGTAAACGCAGCGAATTCGAGGAAGCAAAGGACTTTTGAGTCCACTGTAAAAAGAAAAACATCGCAACAATAACAGGAAGGTAGAAAATGTCACCAACTCGACTTACCCTCTTTGGAGAGGGATTTCGAAGCGTGGTCAGTGTAGCGAAGGAACGCTTCAGAGGAAAAATCGAGGCAACGAACTATACGACAGAATCGGCTTTATCGCGAGGACGCTCACCAGTGAAAATTTCCGACTGAATTTGCAGGGGAAATACGCAGAATATCCCTTTTTTCTACGAATGGATTTAATTTCCCAAATGGAACTTTTGCTCGTTTGGTGCAAATTAAGAGTGTGGTAATTGTTTTATTACTACACTCACTTTTTGTTCTCGGTTCTTTATCACGAATTGTGCAGCTTTTTTATTTTTACAATTGGAAATTTGCAAGTCGTGAATTTTATCTGTTTTTTCATGGTGTACTGACAAAAATTTTTCTACAAAAATAATTTCCAAATAGCTGGTTTTTCAATTATTTTTCCTCAGCTTCTCAAGCAAATAGTCGAAAAATGTATTCATATGATTGATATTGTAGAAACTAAAGACTCGCTTTTTTCGGATTTTTATGAAAATACGTTTTTTAGGTAATTTTCAAATTTATTTGATAATCTAAGGATTAGCAGTTGAATACGAGGTTTGTTCAAAAAGTATTGCGAATTTCATGTTTTTTCAAGAATTATTTATTTATTCATGAATATCTACTTTGTCCCCTTCAAAGTAATCCCCATCAGACATTATACACTTGTGATA
>JAPYZL010171753.1:0-14504 GCA_030522825.1 Platygaster orseoliae
TCGTATCAGTGATTTATTAATATTTCCCTAGGGAAGAATGATTTGTTCCGCTCATTCGTGAGTACCCCAAAAAGTGGATTTTGTTCCCACATTCCATGCGAAAAAGTGGCCTTTTTTGTGGATGCATAGGAAAAAAAACTTTCATTCTGTCCCTCTACCACGAGGAATTAAGATGACTCGAAAGCCACTGTAGTTAAGGAAAAAGAGGACAGATAATCTAGATTTCAATTCAGAAATATACAGGTTGTCCCAGAACCGACGTGCAATATTTTAACCAATTTTTTTTCGATTTTTTCTAAACCGAAAAGTCCTCTTCCACTTTTCACAAAACTCAAAATTGGCCGAGATATTCGAGTTTGAAATTCAAACAATAAACGCGCTTTTCCGAGGAGTGGGGGTAGACACCACTGACCAAAATTTGCCGAAATTTTCTCCATATTATTCTGAGTTGAAAAGTCCTTTACCACTTTTCATACAACTCAAAATCGAGAGAGATATTCGAGTTTGGAATCTGAGAAATTTGATTGGTTGAAATTTCTAACTCGAATATCTTTTTTGATTTTGTGTTTTGCAAAAAGTGGCAAAGAATTTTTCGACACGGAAAAATATGAAGAAAATTTAGGTGAATTTTGGTCCGTGGTTTCTATCCTCACTCTTCGGAAAAGCGCATGTATTGGTTAAATTTCAAACTCGAATATCTCAGCCAATTTTGAGTTTTGTGAAAAGTGGAAAAGGACTTTTCGGTTTAGAAAAATCTGAATAAAAATTGGTTGAAATATTGCACGTCGGTTCTACGACACCCTGTATATTGGAATGTGTAGAATTCAAAGATTTGGCTTTTGAAAGATTGTTACAAAGTGCTTAAGAAGATAATGTTTGTTTTTACTCGTTTAAATTTCATACATTGACAGTTTGAAATTCTCTTAGACAATATTCTGCATTATATGGTTATACAGCAATAGTTCCTTGAACGTTAATTTTATGAACATAAAAATCTAAGGTCTTATACTTCGGAATTTCAAATCCCTGACAAATTGGTCAGAGAAAGAAGTTTTTGAGTATTTAGTTTTCAAATCCTAATTTATAGAATTTCAAAATATATAATATATTATAGAATTTAACAACTGTGATAACCTTGATTATAATACGTTTGTAATATATGCTGTAATGTATAATATTCAAAGACCTTGATAGTTGATTTTCAAACTAAAAAGGTAAAATTTTTTCTGTGTTTCTTCAATTTCAGAGAACAGGAGTAAAAAGTCATTGAAGATAGTCTTCTGTAAATATGGACTTTCAAATATGTATCGCTTAAGTGTTACATAACCTAGTATGAAATTATTTAGCAAAAAATGATTCAATTGGAAACGGAGTCTTGAGATCATACAACACGAAGTAAAAATAGTAAATTCTGGAAAATTGTACTTCATAAATGCTGATTTTAGTATGTACAATTATAGTATACTCTAATTGTACAAACGAAGTTTTAATGTTCATAAGTACTATAAATTTAAATTCTTTATCATACCCTAAATGCTAAACGAACACCGACATATAAATTATCATAATTTCATATCTTAAAATAAAAATTTACATTACTTTGACTTACACCCATTTCTGAGAGAATTAAAACCAGAAACATGTATGTAAAATACATCCACGTATGAAAATTCTACCGACGTTTTCAGGCACGGAAAATTCGGAAGCTAACGCTTTGATTCAATAAATGCAGGGCTCGTTTATTGCGTGTAAAACTACTCAAGAATTTATTCACAGAAGAGCCGAATTTATTGTAGAAATTTGCGTACTCGAGAAAATACGTGGAATATTGATTTCGTTGAGGGCTCCTCAAGCACTTGAGCAGCGACATTGCAAGATATATACTCGTATTCCCCGATTTCAGCGCCCGCGGGTGATTTACGGAATATTCTCTAATTTTGCATTTTTTTTTAATCTTTTTTTTTTTTTTTTTTTTATTCACGTTCCTGGTCCGTAAATCAAATTCCTGGTGAACTTTCTAAAATACGCCGGTGCAGAAAAGTAGAATTTATTCCCTCGTGTCACGGTGATTTAAATGGAGCCAATTCGACGCCACATTACGCTTTGCTGTCATTTCAGGATATCGTTTTCGCTTTTGCGAAAGACATCGATACTCAAGCGTGTAATATTATCACGAAAAAACTGAAAAAATTTTATGAAGGTTTTGGCATCAAATTATTTTTCATATCAATCACGTTGTGATTTAAGATTTACTCAAAGATTCATTCAATTACAGGGACGAAAATCATTATCATATCCATAAAAACAATAAGTAATCTGTAGTTGACTGATTCCACATGAAGGTGAATTTTTCATTCTAATATTCTTTTGATAATAAAATCAATTGAAAGAAGGCAGTAACTGCAAAATTCTTTTTTTTTTTATTATTTTAAAAATTTATTCATAATCCTATCAAATTTAATCGATTTTCAATTTTAAATCTTGTTAGCGGTGACGAATGCGAATCAAAAAAGGTTTAATCAATTCGGGCTTCAACTTTATTTCACTTGTAAAAAAAACACACAATTAATTACATATGAAAACAAAATGAAGTTGAAACGTATACGAGCTTTGGACTCTGGCAACCCTATCACTGATTCCACTTTTTGGCCGAAGAAGAATGACTAGTATTGTGTGATAGTGAACGTAATTTTGCCACGAATTACACGTTAATCAAGTCTATTGGTATCACGGGAAATTCGTCTTGAAGTCAGCTTATTGTAATCAGCGAAAGCCGCTTCGGCTGACCGGATATGCGGATCGCCCCAACAGAGTAACCTAGGTTAAGTAAATGTACCTCCTGACCCGATTCTCGCTTGCTTCCCTGACATTTTATGGTCGCAGAACATGATACACGTTTGATTCTATCTAATCTTCTGCAATCCAATTAAGTCTCGAGTCCCCGCAATGTCTTCCCTTTGCAGAGAGGCCTATTTCTACACACACGCTAATTTTCATCCCCGATAAAGTAACCAGCGAAATAAATTCCGTTGATTCGAGATCTTTGTGTTTGAAACGTTTTTGAATTCGTCTGGAAATTAAGTCGTTTTTCATGACTTTCGTTCTGTTTTTTTTTTGTTTTGGAAAAAGCATTTGAAAATAAATCTACGCCTTTAGAATTAAATGCATGTTTTCCATTATAATTTCAAATTCATACAAGGCAACTGTAGAACAATTTTAAATTATTTACTTTTTGATATGTATTTCATGGAAGGTAGAATGTTTAAATTTCTATTCAAAATATAATTCTAATGATTATATTCTTTATCTTTACAATCAAACTTTTTTTCATTATTGTTTTTCTGTTTTTTTTTTTTACATACGTAAATAAATTTGTAGTTTAAGAATCATATCTTCAAAGTACATAAGATCTTATTCAATGAACTTACAGATTTTTCACTATATTTTTTAACAATGATTTTGATAATATACATTGGAATTTCCAAAACCATGCAAAAGTGGAGAGATTTCAATATTTTTCTCATTCCAAAGTATAATTAAGGTACACCATGAAATTCAACAACTAGTTTACATATAAAATTTTTAGTTTTTCAAGCAGGACAATAGGGATGGTATCTATTGTACATAAATTTTTTGTGCATTGTTGAATTTTTGCAAAGATTTATTGTACGTACAGATTTTTGTGCAGCAGTTGATTGTGCATAGTTATTTGTGTAAATTAAAACTATAACTTGCCTTTTAATATACAAGAAAATTGTTGCAAAAATCGATAAAAAATCTGAATCGCGTTCTTAGCGATTTTGGTTTTTATAAAGAATGACAAAATTCTTATAATAATCAGAAATTTCTTATGAGAATTCCGTTTCTTATAAAGTCGCCCTTATAAAATTCTTATAACAAATTGTTTTCTAAGAAAGTCGCCGTATAAAAACCTTATTAGTAAATTTGTTTCAATGAATCCAGTTTTACTTTCGAAAAAATTTCAAAATCTTATAAAAAATGAAAATTAATACTCTGCAATATCATTATTTGTTCAATATTTGAAAATAAAAATATTTCGCGAAATCTTATTAAAAAACCGTATTAAAATAATAATAAAATTGAAAACGACGAATAGAGGAAACTCTGAAAATATAGTCATGAACTGTAATTTGAAATACCAATAACCTGAAAAATTTAGAAAGACATTTTTTCGGAAAAACTGTTTGAACAGACAAACTTTTTATAAAACAAAATATTGTATACATTTTATGCAGAAATTACTATTAATAAAAATTATTTATTCTACAAATTTCTACAGAAACCAGAATTTCATCAAAAACAATTTTTTTTATAAGAATTTAATAAGGTCGATCTTATAGAAATTTTTATAATTTTTTTATAGTTATCAAAATCACTATGGCTACAGATCAGCAACACGAGTAAGTATTGGTGTTACTAACAAGTATTTTTAAATTACTTTATAATAATTATGCAAAATTATCATTATATGATTATTATTAATAATCGCATTCTTAAGAAATATTTTTCAATTTTAGAATGCTCATTACAGGTTTATATAATTAGAAACAAAGATATGGTTTTTTCATGAACGTAAACAATTATAACGTTGTGCAACAAAATTTAAGTTTGAAAAAGTTGATGAGCTCTCATTAGCAAAAATCGATAGTACATGGCCCCAAACTCATATATGCCGGAGCATTTTCAAAAGTTAGCTCTTGTTTACGAGTTATTAATTATTAAAAATTCTAAATTGAAAATCGTATAACTACCTCAATTTTCATCCGATTTTAAAAACGAAAAATGGAAAATTGCTCTTTTAAATTGGGGAACTTATTTTTGCTGAAAAATTTGGGGAAAGTTGCATTTTTTTGCAACTTTTTTTTCATTGACTGTGCTCAGATTTTCCGAGCAAGGGACTCGAATTCTGACCGCCTTTCCTGGAACTGCCCGCAATCGCGCTTAATGACTTTTTCCCGAAAATGCAACTTTGCGAAAATTTTTGCAAACTTTCAAAAAAATGCAGAAATTTTTGCCAAAAAAAAATGAAACTTTCCGCAAATTTTTCAGCAGAAATAGGTTCCCCAATTTAAAAGAGCGATTTTCCTTTTTTCGTTTTTAAAATTGGATGAAAATTGTGGGAGTTATACGATTTTTAATTTAGAATTTTTTTATAATTAATTACTCGTAAACAAGAGCTCACTTTTGAAAATACTCCGGCATATATGCGTTTGGGGCCATGTACTATCGATTTTTGCTAATGAGAGCTCATCAACTTTTTCAAACTTAAATTTTGTTGCACAGTGTAATGTGCACAATGGGCCGCTGCATAAAAGTCTGTATGCACTATAAATATAATATGCATAATGTTAACAATGCACAAAAAATTAACGTAAAATAGATACCCTCCCGGACAAAAACATTTACTCGGCCGCAAGATATTAATTTTCCTGCAACGTTACGTAGCACTTGGAAGGACGTGCCAAAAATCGATGCAAATCTTTTCCAACCGCACTTCTCATTGTATGAATAATAAGAATGTTCACGTAGCTTGGAAAAAAGGCACGAAAAAAAGTACCGGACGTATTCGCATTATTCCGGGCGGGGATCATTAGTCCCGTCGATCCAAAGATCCATTAAGCGGAATGAGGTGGCGGTCTCACGACTTCCGGTTGAAATCGATTCGCGCGACGGCTGCTGCGGGCGACAGGGAAACGAGGTGGAAAGAGGAAATAGCGTTCTATCTCTATCCCTCCCCTGTTCTTGCCCCTGCCACCCTTACTCTTTCTATTTTGCCGAGGAAAATCGCGCAAGGAATGGACCCGGCATGGACCCGCTCGGGAGAAATGGCGCGTCGTCTGTTTTCAGCATGGGAGCGCGACAAAAAAAAGTAATGACACCTCGAGGCTCGTCGAAAATTGCCTCCCGCCCGAGATAAAGGCAGGAAATGACCTTGGTACAAATTTCCGCCAGAATAATCAATCCCGTGACGCGAGGGAAACGTGGAACGAGGGAAATTGCCGAAATAGTATGAACCTTTTCTTTCGAGTTTTTGGGAAATGGAAGCTTCTTGATGAGAGAATGGAAGCGAGTAATATTGTTAAAATATGCTATAAGTTATGGAAAACTTTGAAATATTTGTAAATTATGATAATCATAATTATTGTTCATAATTATTGTTCTGTTTCATCAAAATATGTTGGTTATATACTTTTTAACAAATAATTACAATACAAAAAAATTTACTCACAAAATTATTTACTATGCAAATAGAGAAATGTAGTGTATGCAGTTTTTGACGTTGAGATTTCATAGAAATACCTGTTATAACACGGTGTAGTAAGACAAACGTAACATCCATTTTTTTGTCTTTTTCAAGTATATATTTCTAACTTCACGAAAAATACTGATTACCCAAGCGAATATATTATAAAGTTCCCGAATCAGGTCCTCCATAAACTTATGAAATCCTTACTTTAAAAATATAACGAGAAATATTTCGTGATGTGCATTGGGTGCCCGCCATTTTTCCTTCTCACTGTTCATTAATATTTATCACGAATTACGCGAGAAACAACGAGAATCGCCAACAAACTTTATACGTTCGTTCTCCATCTTCATAATGTAAATGGCGTGTCGTGTTTTTGCGGAAGCGGAGGGTACGTAATTTTCCCAAGGTACAAACAGTTCTTGCGTTTCCCTTTGAAACGATGAAAAACGCTTTTTCATGGATGAAGGAAAATTCGCTTTTCCAAGGCCCTTATCAAGTATCAATTTTCTGAAATTACTTCCTAATTGTTAAACGAAGAGCACTTAGTTCAGTCACAGTAAATCTACTTTGCAGTATTTTTTTTTTTTTTTTTTCAAAGTACAAGAGAAACAAAAAAAATTGGTCTTCAAAGACAAGCATAAAGATAGCATGCGAAAAGCTGGGGTTTCTCTTTCACCTCAAACATTTAAAAATGTTAGTATAACAGAAACTTCATTTCTTGAGAGAATTCCTAACAATTATTATTCCGAAAAAGAACATACTCTGTCTTTAATCCTCTTTGACGTACTTATGAGAAAGTTTTCCAGAACCACGCGGAAAGTTGTAATCGGAGGAACTTTCAGAATTATAATTTACTACGCATATTTATTAAACAATTTGTACACAACTTTCAGATTTTCGTTATTCAATAAACTTAGCTATTCCGTGATTCATGCTGTTGAATAAAAAATATCGAAATAATGCATTTTTAAACTTTGAAAATGTATTTCAGATTAGTTACATGCCAATCACAGATTATTTAAAGTTTATATTTGTGTCTTTTGCTAATAAGAAAAATTAAAACAGTGGTCAGAAATAGCATAAATTGTTATTTTTTCTTAAAGAATACATATTAAGTTACTTACATACTGTAAAAAGAGTTTGTTTAACAGCAAAAAGATGCTTGTCGAACTGATCATAACAATGAAGATTTTCATCCTTATGGAGATGTTCTTATATCCATCTCTGGTTCGCTGCTGCGAACGATCAATAAAATACTTATCACAAGAGTCTCGCGATATCAATGGTCTCACTTGAAAACGAAACATCGAATCCAACGTAATGGGGCTCGAAAGCCAATGACCAGTGTCGCGCAATTCACGCGAGAGAGTTTTTGATGAAAAATTGTTGTGTAATATCGGCACCACAGCATGCTTTCCACGGCACTATCGATTGATCACGGTGCATTTCGTTAACCATTAACGAAGAATCTCTTTCATATTTCTCCTCACAATAAACGCCTTATGGAATTCACAGTTGAGGGACAAAAACGAACACTTGATACAAATCAATAAAGTTCAAAAGTGAAACTGGAAAGTTAGGTAAAAAATTGTTAGTTTACAAATCGATGGGTCCCAAGAAGAGTATCGTATCTCTCGGGGCTCTCGAGTATTTCATCGTATCTTTGACAGAAGTGAAACATTTTATCGTATCTCAAAAATCAAAGTTTCGATAAAACTTGATGTTAAGATTCCGTCACTCAAGAAACACAATGATAGCTTGAAAAAAATATGTTACACATATTTCTAATCACATATTATTTATATTTTTAAGATATTGTCTTTGGATTCATTTTTTTGTAATTTTAAACAGAAGAATACATATCGATGGGTCCCTACCATAATAACGTACAGTTCGCGGCGCCTGAACAGTCTAACGTACCGTTTATCAATCCAGAACATTTTGGCGTACAGTTTACAGAGGTAAAACATTCTAGCGGAGCCACAAAATCACAGTTTCGAGATAACTTGATTATAAAGTTTCCGTCACTTTAGAAACACATTGATAGCTTAAAAACAATATATTACACATGTTTCTAATCACATATTATTTATATTCTTAAGCAATTATTTTTAGACTCATTTTATTGTAATTTTCAACAGAATGATGAATATTATTTTTTCATTATAATTTTTTAAACATTTAATGTTCCTACTATAGAAAATTAGAAATAAATTGAATATTTTATATAAATTAACTTAGGATTCGGGATAGTCATAATTAAATAACATTTTCTATATGTAAAACAGTAAAAAAGCCTATCCAACAACTTCCCTAACAATCGTTACTTCGAGTTGCTTCGAGTCCGAAATTTGTTTTTCAATTTTGAAGGGTCAAAATTGAAAATTGGTTTCCAAATTTTTTGTGGAACATTCTTGAGGGTTTGAAGCAACAAAAAATGACTTTTTCTGAAAAATTCTAAAAATGGAGTTACGCTAGAATGTTTTACCTCTGTAAACTGTACGCCAAAATGTTCTGGATCGATAAACGGTACGTTAGAATGTTCAGGCGCCGCGAACAAATTCACGCGTAAATCGAATAATTTTTCTTGAACCAGCATTGAAAAATGATGATAATGTAGTGGACTTCGAAAAAATAATTGTATACTACAAGAAATAATCTTCACAATAATTTTTCATTATTTAAAAATATGAAATCTGTAAACTTAATTATGACAAATTGATTCATTCCCTCAAAAAGTATTTTTGACGTAAACATTTTCCAGTACCTATCCTTCTGTCTTGATAATTTACTGTTTATGATAATTTTTAGAGTTATTACTGATGAAATAATTATTTCAATAATTATTATATAAGTATCGTCGAAATCTCTCTTCAATCAACTTTGTCTTGAAAGAATTAAATGATAATTGTCCTTTAGATTTGGGCCCGGAGTCATTACTGACATATTTTTCATATTGGAATTAATAAAAATCGTTTGTTTACATAATTAAATTTAACTTACTGTAGCGAAAATAAATTTTTGCAAAACGCATATGCCTTTCATGGTTTCTAAAGCCGTCTTTTGCATATTTTGCATCAATAATATTGATTATTATACTATGATAAATGTCTTTTGTTTGAATTTATTTCGATTTATTTTAACAAAATATTGCAAAAATTTATTGACGCAAGATATATGTCATTATCATGGTTTTTTGGTTGCTGAGTAACAATTTTATATCGTTTTTGTAAAATTCGTTTATTTCAACAATTTATTTAAACAAATGATTGCAAAATTTTTCTTCTACAATATGTATATCCTTTTAACGGCTTTTCATGTTGCCGAATAAGGATTCGACATTTTTTTTGCAAAATTTGTTTATTTAGACTATGAACTTAAACAAATTATTGCAAAATTTTTCTGTTACAATATGTATATATTTTTCATGGCTTTTTAGGTTGTCGAATAAAGATTTGACATTGTTTCCGCAAAATTTGTTCATTTAAACTATTTATATAAAAAAATTATCGCAAAAATTTTTTTCTACAATATGTATATACTTTTAATGGCTTTTTAGGTTTCCGAATAAGGATTTGACATTGTTTTTGTAAAAATCGTTTATTGAAACTATTTATTTAAACAAATTATTGCAAAACTTTTCTTCTACAATATGTATATTTCTTTTCATGGCTTTTTAGATTGCCGAATAAGGATTTGACATTGTTTTTGTATTGTTCGTTTATTTAAACTATTAATTTAAACAAATTATCGCAAAATTTTTCTTCTACAACTCGTATATCTTTTTCATAGCTTTTTAGGTTGCTGCCCAGTAAGGATATCGTTTTTGCAAAATTAGTTTATTTTTACCATTTTTATCAACAAATAATTTCAAAATTGTTCTTCTACAATCTGTATATACTTTTTATGGTTTTACAAGTTGCTGAGTAAAGATTTGTCATTGTTTTTTTTCAAATCTGTTGTTGATATACATATTATAAAAGAAAAATTTTGCAATAATTTGTTTACATAAATTATTTAAATGAGCAAATTTTACAAAAACAATGTTAACTCCTTTCTCGGCAACCTAAAAAGCCATGAAAAGGATATACATGTTGTAGAAGAAAAATTTTGCAATAATTTGTTTAAATGAATTGTTCAAATAAACGAATTTTACGAAAATGATCTCTAATTCTTACTCGGCAACCTAAAAAACTATGAAAACGACATAAATCTTGCGAAAAAAAAAGTATCGCAACATTTTATTAGAAAAAAATTGTTAAATAAAAAAATTTCACAAAATCAGTGTCATATACTTCTGCAACAACTCAAAAAACCATAAAAAGCATGTATTTTTCATACAAACAGAACATTATGCAATAACGTGTTAAAACGCATTGTTATAACAAAGTTAATTTACAAAGTAATGGATATTTGTTGCTCAGCGAACTAAAGAACAGGGGAAAGCACATTAATCTTGTAAAAATAAAATGTTCCAAAAGGAGAGCCAAATCAAAATTATCCAGTCAACCAGTATTTGGTCATTCCAATTATTGAAATTCGTTTTTCAATTTTAAAAAGTGAACATTGAAAATTGGTTTCCAAATTTTTTGTGGAACATTCTTGAGGGTTTATAGAAATCAATAATTACTTTTTCGGAAAAATTCCAAAATTTTAGTTACGACGAAATGTTTTACCTCTGTCAAAGATACGATGAAATGCTTGGGAGCCCCGAGAGAAACGATACTCTTCTAGGAACCCATCGAAATATAGTCATAACTATATTGTTTTATATTGTTGAAGAGCAACTTAACTTTAGAAAAAAAGAAACTTTTCCATAAGATTCATTTATTTTCTTATATTCTTTTTCAGCTCTCAACAAAAATGAAAAAAAATGAATTGCCACTCTCAAGCTATCATTTTTAATGTAATAATTGAAATAATCTCACAGTTTCCAACTCACGTAGAGCATAGGATTCTGTAATAATATTGTCAGCGTCCGACTCGAATAAACATGTATTTGCTTTCCAACGATAATCCCAGTCATTTCGAATTGGATTGAATCAACATCGTTTCAACGCCTTGTAAAGACAATACAGCTACATCTTGAGTTGCAATAGATTTCTAAAACAGCTTTCGGATACCTCGCATAGTAGTATTTGCAGTGCCCATTCCAAAGTTGGCATAACGTATGCTACTTTCATTGCTTTGGATGATCAAATATTGCCCGAGGTAGTATTCTCCCCGCTTGCCCGTTGTTTCGTTCTGCATCGTACCAAAATAATTACGGATTTGTGGAAACAGCAGCAGCGATTAATGAACATTTCATTATTAGCATTAGAGATGGTACAACTATGTATGGCAGAGATGGTTTACAATAACTCAATTTTTGCTGATGTATGTAGATGAAAATTTTCTTTTGTAAATTATGCAACTCAGGATTATCATTAACATGAAATATTGGATAATATCTAGTTGATTTACTTGGTGAAGTTCAAACATGCATATGGTTGAAATGATAAAATTCTCGATAAATTACTAGTCTGACGTATTTTTGGCATACTTCTATCGTGATATATATGTTATAGTACAACGGTTATATGTATAGAAGAACTCCAATATATTTAATAAAGTACATTATCTATATAGTAATTTTACAAAGGTCTTATGACTGATTGGAAGAATCATGTCTTTCAATTTTGAAATCATCGTACGCCATGTCAATAGAGTTATTTTATTCATTATCAAATAAAATAAAGATACGAATATTCAAATTGCAGATGAACTTGTTAAAACGTAAAATTTAAAATTGTGTGCATCGAGAACATTTAACTTTTCTGTGCTACCATTTACACTCACTCTTCCGGAAACGCTTCAGAAATAATACGAATTCTCAGGCCTGAAAAAGTGCATGGAGCGGATTCTCCGATAAATATCCAAGAAAGAAACGTCACAATGTGCAGGCAATACGCGCGCATTTCGCTCGAGTTAGTTTCTTTAGAAATTAAAAAAAAAAGTCAGGACCACGCGTATTATCACAAACCTTGCCCTATCGAGGGTAGGAAACGTGTTCTCGGGGTTACGTGGTGCGCCTTCAAAGATTTTTTCAATGTGTTAAAGCGATAGCAGAAATAACTACGTTCTGTTGAATAAATCTACAGATGTTGCTTGACGGTGCATTCTGTTTCTTGTTTATTTTATTTTATTTCTAAAGTTAATTTTAAAAATTCCAGAAGTGAAACATCTTTATTCGCTGGTAGTTTAAAAGCTTTGGATAAAGTGACTTTCTAGAATGTCTTTCAACTTAATGAACTATAATTTCTTTAGGTATCATGATCAATTTATCATTTAATAATTCTTCCTAGTAAAATACATACCTAGCATTTGACCTCGAACGTATTCAATTCTGTTACATTTTGGTCTCAATCACATCAACCGATCGAGCTTTTTCTACATCTTTGTGTAACGCCAATCTAAGATAGTTCAATTTCGAGTTAAAACTTTAATGCGCGGGATCGATTCGAGGCACGAACTGATCTCTAATTCGAAACACGAGTTTTCCCGGCTTATCCTTATCCTGTCATCCGACGTCGTGCTAAAGGGTTTTTTTCTTCTCATTCCTTTTACCAGGCGGATTCGTGCTCGCCGAGATTACGATTTATGACAGTTATAAATATCTTGCCTCTTAAACAAGACTCGAGGCTCTATCCTCAGTATTTGTATAGTTTCGAGACGACTTGTCGAGCTGCCGCGAGTTGACAATCGGCCTTTAACTTTTCAATACTGCGCCCTGTCGCAAAATCAACAATTACAATGTCAAGCTTCCGATTCTTCAACTTAGCAAGATTATTAAAGAAGCCTCAAAAGTTTTGCAACTCTTCAATGAGTTTACTCGCCGAGATTGCTACCGAGAAATTTCCTTGGTTATGTAAGTTGAAAGACTATTCAAAACTTTCGTCTTATTTCATCTTATTTTGGACAAAGAAAGGGCTCGCGAGAGGGATTTCAAGAATGCAGAAGCCTGACATTTTTGAAATTGTCTGAAAGTAACGAGTCACAAAAAAATTTTTCATATTACTTGTAAATTGTTCGATTACTGTTCAACACCTTCCAATTTCAAAAAGCATCCCCTGAAACAACTGGTCGATGAACTACACACTCTAAGACTTTCGAATCAACTTTTCCCTCGCTGCGCTCATATTGCGGAAAATCCATTAACTATTTCCCACCACGCTATCTTTTTCAACGTCAATATTTTCCCCCGAGTATTGACAAGTAAGCGTTGAAAATGCGTATATTCTCACGTTGGTATATGAGGGTGCGAAAGAATTATGAAAATAAAAAGCTCTCCATCACGACTCCGGTCCGGATCTCGCCCGCCGCGCGAGAGACAATGACGCCGAAACTACCCCATTTGTGCTATGCGGTGGCAGCCATTTAGATGAAAAGAACGGATAATCCACGGGGGAAAGCGGCAAAGGTGGAAAAGCGAGAAATCGGCCCAACCCCGTGTTCCATGTTAGAGGGGCTGCCACCTAGTAGGAGTGTGGGAGGGGGGGGAGGTGGGTTCGGAAAGAGGGCGACTTTACCCTCGGGGAAATCTGCATGAATGCCCGCAATCAGAATTGCATTTCTGCCAGTCTGCCAAGAGAACGTTCGATTTTCCCTCGGCTGCTTCGCCGTTTACCAGTTTCTTCTGTCGGTTTCTTTTCCCCTGTGCGTGCTGCCACTTTCTATATTTTTTACATACTTTTTTCAGACTCGGTCGAATTCGGTTCACAGTCTTAATGGTAATAAAAAGCAGGAGTGAACGTGAAAGGAGATTTCTGTAAAACTTTTAGCAGTGTCATTTTCTTAAACAACATACTGTGAAAAAATTACTGTGCAAATCTAATATACTAAAAAAAACTTTAAAAAAGTAAAAAAAGTTTGGCAGTTTTCCAGGACAAAAAAATTATTATTTTTCAGTACATTTAGAAAAATCATTAGTACTGTTCTATCAAATTAAATACAATGCATTTTTAAATAACTTCTCACAAAAAAAAGTGATACCAAAATGACGGTCTTGCATAAGTACTTAGCGTTACATTAGTACTACGTGGAAAAATTCCAAGAAGGCCCGACAACTTGCTTTTTGACTCTGATAAATTATTATTTTGAAGGTTGCGATTCCACATCTAGGATTAATAATTTCGCTATAGTTTAGAATTGATGTAACGTGTTAAGGGTCTTTCGTTTTTTTATGCGCTTTTCG
>JAPYZL010171775.1:0-14076 GCA_030522825.1 Platygaster orseoliae
GGCAGCCATATGAATGAAGTGGTCTTCCACTATTAAACCGCAATGTTTTGGCTATTCAATAAAAAAAAATTAATTGAAAAATATCCACCTGTCTTTTTTCTATAGCAATTTAAAAATGCAACTTTTTCGTGGGCCACCCTGTACACTCGAAAGGAAATATTTCTCATCACAAAAGCACACATGCAGTTGGAACTCGATGAACAGCTTGTAGTTTTGGAGAATAGTATTTCAAAAACACACGAGATTCCTTTTCAAATTCATGCTGATGATGTGACAAGTTTGAAATTGTTGCTTTCGAAATTTAAGTCGAAATGGAAAGATTCTGGGAGAATAACTGCTCGGTTCTTCAAGCTCAACGAAAACTGGCTGAACACTGCTGTTACTATAGCTGTGAGTTTTTGTTTTTATTTGGTAAATATAGGCATATGATAAATATGACGATCATAGATTCCATTCAGTAACTTTTTTTTAACTATACTAATGTAAATGAGTTTTAATGATTTTCCTAAAATCATAATAATTTCGTAACAGTATTTTTAATATTGTAATAAGTGTAACTCTTGGGATCTATTTCCCTAAAAAAACCAAGCAGAAAAATAAAAGAGATTTTTTTTTCAGAATTTTGATGGAATCAAAGCAGCCAAAACACAAAGTGGGCGCCCGTCTGCTGAATTTGAAAAAGCCAGTGAAAGGACAAAAAGAAGAACGGAGGAGCTGCGCGCTAATCATAGTGCTACAGAATTAGCGTTTGCAACTCAAATGAGCCTTCGTTCATCAGGAGCAACTGATGCAGCCAAGGTCCTCAATGACGTCACCACCAAGTCTCCAACTCGAGCTTCAAAATACCGGACTGCCTTGAAGGTAGTTTCAAAACCACCAAAAAATGATGTATCAAACGATGAAGCATTGGCTTTGGTGATAGATTCAAAACTTTCCAAAAATTCTTATCAAAACATAAGAAATCTGCAAAACAAAGTCGGCCCGAAATTTTTACCGTCATATGAACGCGTTTTGGAAGCTAAAACTCAGTGTTACCCTCAGAATATTATTATTACAGAAATTTCAGCTGAAGTTTCTCTGGAGAACATTTTGCATCATACAGCGATGAGAATTTTGCAGGCTCAGAATGATGTCATTAAAACTTTAGCACCAGAAATTGTTCGACATCAAAAATTAATTTTAAAATGGGGATGCGATGGTAGTTCTGGGCAAAGCGAATACAAACAAACCTTTTCCGATTCCGAAAATTCAGACGAAAGCATTTTTTTGACATCCATAGTACCGTTGCAATTAAAGTCTTCAAACCTTTCGAAAACAGATGAAATAGTTATTTGGAAAAACGCGAGACCTTCCTCCACGCGCTACTGTAGGCCAATAAGATTGCAGTTTTTGCGAGAAACAGCAGAATTGACTCGTGCGGAAGAAAAATATATTAATGATCAACTCAAATTGCTGACTCCGTACAAAACTGTCATTGACGAGAAAGAAATCGAAATTTCATTCGAAATGATACTGTCGATGGTAGATGGGAAAGTTGTAAACGCATTATCCGGCACTGCGTCTTCTTTGAGATGTCATTTATGTAACGAAACCTCAAAGAATTTCAACAACATTGATGAACTTTTAAACAAAGAGATTAATACTTCCAATTTGCGTTTCTTCTTTGCACGCCTGGAAACGATTTTTTGAATTTTTCTTGCACGTGGATTACAAACTTGAAATAAAAAAGTGGCAGGCACGGTTGGGAGAAGATAAAAAAAAATCAAAGCGCGTAAAATGGGAATTCAAGAAAAATTCAAAAAAGTGTTAGGGTTAAAAGTCGATTTCCCAAAACCAGAGTTCGGCAGCTCGAACGATGGCAACACGGCTAGGCGATTTTTCACTGAGAGTTCAATCTCTGCGCGAATCCTTGGTGTCGACGAAGAATTGTTGGGGAAACGCCACGTTATTTTGCAAGTGATAGCTAGTGGGTATGCGATAAATGTTGATATGTTCAAGGAGTACTGCATCAAAATTGCCAGGCGAATAGTCGAATTGTATCCGTGGTATATGATGCCCACTGCAGTTCATAAAATACTCATACACGGATTTTTTAGTATCGAGTGGGCTCCATTGCCGATTGGTGAGTTATCAGAAGATGCACAGGAGTCAAGAAACAAAGATATAAAAGCATTTCGTGAAAGGTTCGCTCGAAAATTTTCGAGAGAACAAAATATTCAAGATGTGTTTCAACGACTCCTTGTATCTTCTGATCCACTCATCTCAAGTTTGGGAAACATTCACCCAAAGAAAAGTCGAAAATTGTCAGGGGAAGCTATTGAACTGTTGCTGCCTTCGATAATTCTCAAAAACGATGATTGCATCGAAACTTCTACCGAATCATGTGAATCGGAAATCGGAAATTCCGACTAGGTTGTAATTTTTTTCTTTCTTATGTTCGTTTTCGACGTTGTACTACTTTGCACACTATTCATTACAAAATGCTTTCAAGGAAACGTAATATATACACGTTCAAACCAAAAATTGTAAGTTTCTCTAACGTTCCTGTTGTATCCAATAAAAATGGTATAATAATTGTCCTCTCTTTGTTCTTTTCATTGTTTCTTTTATATTCAAGTTCAGAAAATTTATAAAACGATCCATGTTAGAAATTATTTCCTAGTTGTTTGTATACGACAATAAAAATTTTTTGCAAATGGTGAGAACAGAAATATTCACAAGTAAATTTTAATCTATATTCTTAAATTTTTCTTCAAATTCAGCCATTTTCGATCGGCGATTTTTAAATTTAAAATTTGAACGTTGGAATTCTACTCAACAACCCAAAAACTAACAAGAAATGGATTTTGAGGAAATTTCGAACCTTTTTTGAGTTTTAAACAGCTTTTGGTGCATTTCAGGCGCCATTTTGTGGCCACCATTTGTTTTTCAAAAAATTTGACTTCGAATTTGAATTTAGCGACCCTATAAACCCCTGAGAAGAGAGTTTCATCCGTAAAAAATTGAGTTTTCAGGTTTTTACCAACTTTTTGGGCGTTTCAGACCACTGTGCGCCAGGACAGGACGGGAAAGGCCTTGAGACCTCAATGACCGTATCCCGAAAAGGTCCGGGATCCCAAAAATATTTCAGATCATCAATTGCTTCAAAAAGTTTTTTTTTTTAATTCGTTTCGCTCAGAAATTTCATACATTTTTGAGCACATAAGATTTTGTATTTGATGAAGCACATTTCAAAGCCTGAAATCAATGGTTAAAAAAACCGTAATAGTAAAAAAAATTTTTTTTATGGAAACGCAACCAGAAACAAGCCTCATTTATTTCAATTCTGGTTCTTCAACTATAAGTATCAGCGATTTTGAAAAGCATACGAAAGTGTAAATTATCAAGTTAAAAAAGGGCCATTGCAATTTCATTGGAAATCTAAATCACAGATTTGAATAATTTAAGGTTTTTGTTCGAATTCCATTCTTCAGCTTGAAATTATAACATTTTTCAATTTCAAAAATTTTCAAAATTTTTAAGTTTTGCAATATGAAAATTTGTTATAATACTCAGAGTTTTGAACTTATAACAGGTTATGAAAGTCCAAAATTTCTGTTATGAAATTGTTACTATGAATTTAAACATTATTATGTTTTTTAACAATTTAATCTTTATTACTTCAAAGCTTTCAATTTATACGTAAAAGCATTTAAATTTATGACGTATAGAAAGTAGCTAGTTACGGTTATACGAATTCCTACAAATTCAGATTTAAAAATAATTAGAAATTGGAATAGTCTTGTCATTCAAAAGTTGTTCATAATTTTGAGAACTTCCAATGTTAAAACAAATTGTTGAAGTTACAAATTTCAAGTGTTATAAAATCGTCTGGGATAACTGAAAACAGCAAAGTTATTTAATATGTGGAAATTGATAACTTAAAGGTTCAGAAAATTAAAACTTTTGGTAGAACTGAATTTTTTAACTGCAATTGACAAAATTTTTTGAAAATGAAATGTGGTGTATCCCCATCACACAAGTACCCAGTGAGAGGGTCTTCTTATCAGCCGGAGACATTGCCACTCCAGAGAGGGCAAAATTGCTTGCTGCTCATGTCGAGCAACTCGTATTTTTGCATGCTAATGTCAAACTCACCGAAAACGATGAAATTTTAAAAAAACGCTGTAAACTAATTATTCGAAAAATGTACACTTTGATAATAAATCTAATCAGTCAAATACTTATTTTTTCTTTAACATTTGGGTAAAATTAGAATTACTTAATCACTTTTACTACTTTAAGTTACTTAATCAAGAAAAATTTTCTAAGATGTTCCTTTTTTTTAAATTTATTATCTGCAATAATTGAAAACAGCATGATAGAAGAATAAAGCTACAGATGGAGTAAATGCAAAATTGAACTTCTTTTTTGAAGAAAATTATAAAAAAAAGTTAGTAAGCAATCAAATCTTTACCAGTAGATTTTGAAATATTGTAACATTGTCAGATTGGCAGCAATATTATTGTTTCAAAAATCTTACCAAATAGTAAAGCTGAGCCATTACGGCTCGGCTTCGCCTGAATTTTAGTGAATTTTAGAGCCCAAATGCTTTTGAATTTTTTAAACTTTTTCGAATCTTGGACTTGTGTTCTGAATTAGGACGCACCTGATTTTCGAACTCTTCGGGATACCAGATAAAGATTCTTGGGGATTCTCGACCTTTTTTGAGATCAGAAAGTAGGTCACTGAACAGTGGATTCCAAATTATCCATACTTATTCATCTGCTCATTTATCCGCGAGCTTTTACCCTCAGTCATTAGTTCTTCTTAGCTTTTTTTATCATCACCTCTCTTTCTTTGCAATTGATTAAAAAGCTTACCCTACTATAAACTTGAAAATCCATAAGTAGTTCAAATTTTTGTAAATGGATATCTGAGCGTTTTAGTTCAAGGCGATGAGGATTAACTGGAATTCTTTGTACTAATGGAATGTGTTTTTCAAAGGAAGGTAGTGCCAATCTATTAACAATAAGTTAGCAATACTACTTACTGTTAAAAATAATCACGCAGTAACAAAAAAGCACAACAAGTCCCGAGAGCAAGGAAGAGACGAGTAATCGACCTTCCCCTTTATGAATATACAAAAGTAGTAGTGATAACTTTCAAAGCTTGAAATATGGTTGTTTTACTTTTTTTTTGCATACAACTCTACAAACGTTATGCTTATGAATAGTTTCTTTGATTACACTTAGAAAAAATTAGTTCGTATACTTTACTCAGAGAAAACTAAAACTACGCGAGCATGAAGAGCATAATGTGTTCGAATTATATCTTATTGCTGCACTGCGTGTTCGAGGATATGCCCCGAAAGCTTAAGAGTTTGAATTGAAGAATCATTGCAATGCAATAAGTAAACACGTGAACGCTTCAAAAGCATACGTCTATTTCATGTAAAACGCTCTTTCTTCTCTGAGTGTAGAATAGCACATTAGATTTGTCAATTTGAACAAATCAAGTTGGCAAGAAAGCTTTTACAAATCATACTTCTGTAAGCTTGCGAAACTCATAAAAGGCTTTTTTGCCAATCGAGAGATATGTCAATATAGTTTGGATCGCAGTTTTACTTAAGTGCTACATTACTTATGATTATCCAAAATGATAACCCAGCGGGCAAAAATACTGCAGCACTGCAGCGCACTAATACTTATGAAAATTTCAATCGATGTATAGCCGGTGGAAATGTATAGGAGTGCAGTGAAAGTGCAGCACAGGTCAGAACAGATGCTGTAGTATTACTATATGTTACTGTAGTACTACTGCAGCACTACTGCAGCATGTTGCCCGCAGGGAATAGACTGAACTGAACAAAATTAAGTAGCAGTTTATATTTTAAAACAATACTCGAACAATAAAACCTTCCACTAAACATAAATACAAGACTTTAGCTTTGATGAAAAATGTTCATTGTATGTCTTGAACATATTTCTACAATTTGCTAGAATTTGCAGATGAAGCTGCTGTTTTTGTATCAAATACAAAGGTAGCACTGCATATGTGCTGCAATGACTCATAGTCTATTGCACAAGCAATAGACTATGAGATTATGACTCAAGTACTGAGTACATGAACTATGAGGTAATAAGTTTCAATTCCATCAACATTGAGTTGTTAGAATATTGGAGTAGCTTAAGAGGTCTGAATTAACTAGATTGCAAATAAATATTATTTTTGCGTACAGAAAAACTTCCAGGGCTGATTCACATGTTCTATTAATAAAACATTTATCTAGTGCAATTTTTCTGGCAATGACAGATGGAATTTATGAGTTGGCAGCATCTGGCAGCAGCGACACTTAGAACCAATCCCAACACTCTTGAATTACAATTTCTTCAAGATATACTTGACAAATAAAGAAACGTCATAAGGTATCGGTTGAGATCATCAGAAAATGAACAGTGAAGACTGTTATCAAGACGTTTCTTTCAATCGAGATGGCATTGCATGTAAACAGTTTGAAATGCAACTTTTTTCATGTTTCCATATAGAAGCAATGGTTTACATGTTTTCGTAATAGACAAGTGCTTAACTGTCATCTGAGCAATGTGTCACAGGTGCTGGAATATTTAAATTGTAATGCTAGTTGGACGCAAAAAATTATAATATATTTTCAAGATTTTCAGAAACTGATAAAGCAAATACTACTTGTCAATATGACAGAAAAAGTAATGATGAATCACATGAAAATGTCCACTTGTTACCTCATACAGATATGCTCAAACATCTAAAACAAATAGCATCACTCTGAGCGAATGCAGTGCATAAAATCTTTGTATAACAATTTCATGCTCTTAAAAGAACTAAATTTCATGAAAGAACTAATGGTATAGATTTTTATGTACACGCAAGCTTATCCTAGAATTACAGTTTGATGAAAACACGAAAAGAAAGTCCTAGGTATGATACTGTGCAACCTTTTAAGCTGTAGTGTGATCGCATCACGGCAATGTAGCTACTGACCACATGGAGAAAATACTTGAATCCACCAACTAATCGGGTGAACTTTCTAATTACAATGCTATGAGATGACTGAATTCTAGAAAAGCTCGTAATTTCTTTCAGTGTAGTCTACAATTTTAATTTTTCCATAAATCAAAATTTTTAAATTAGTTGACACAATATCGTGAATTTTTTATTCATAAATATCTTGCCTCATTCTGAAACATTCTACTTCGCTTTTTTTATAATTGTTGTGGATTAATATGATTACTACAAGCAATCTTTTCGATATTTTAGTCAGGTTACAATTGAGGGTCCGGATTATATAACCGACTTAGCGTCATTGTGTTTTCAAGCCGCTAAGTGGGTTATAGAATCCGGGCCCTCAATTAATAACTAACTGAATTATTACCAGTAAATTAAAAATTACATGAGTAGGAATATCGAAAAGATAGCTTTCAATTTTACTTTGTGCCTAATACATCTCCAGGTTTTTTGGATCATTCCTAGCACGATATACTGCCATTGACATGTACCTAAAGTTCCGAACGTTTGAAATTAAACAAAAAAGAAAAATATATGAGTTTTCAGGGAAAAAAACTTTTCAGCTTCTTTCGAGGACTTTTCAGTCAGAACAGCAAACTTGATAGTCCTAAAAAAATATTCAACACAATCTTCTTTATGATGAGAAATCAAGAATTTATAAATTCTTTCTTTTCATTTAATTTCAAATGTTTGGAACTTGAGGTACGTCTATTGACACCATGCAACAACTTTTGGAAATGAACTACAATGGAACTGTTCACATTTTTGTGCGTTATACTCGTTTAACTAATGGTATTATAATATAGTAAATTATAAAAATCTTTGCTCTCGTGATCTTGAAGTCACGATTGAAAAGATATGATGGTGAAAGACCTATTATCTGCATATTATGTTAGACGTGTTCTGCGGAATACATTTTTGGATAATTTGCAATGAATCACAAGGGGTCCACCTGTGTAAAATTTCCAAAAAATTTATTTCTTTGTACTTTTTTTATATTCGAAAGACTGAAAAATTGTCTACAAATATTTTTTCCCAATTCAACTAATATTATTAAACGTAACAGTGTGCTGAATGTGAGTCTAAAATACAAATTTCTGTTGTGTTTTCAAACTTTCAACGCTTTTTTTACAGAACCATATTTTTGGAATTTACTGGCAGGATTAAAAATGATCTTCTTAACAAATCGACTTAAAACTTAAAGAGGTAGCTGAAGGTACCCCTCTCGCTCTTGGGGAGCAACATTTGAGCAACATAAAAATGTTGCTCATGAAAAAAAATTCCCAGGGACGTTTCAGACATACGCAAAGTTCATGAAAACCATGAAATAATTCAAATATGTGATCACAAATGTTATTTGCACTGGAGAATGTTTATGGTAGAAAAAAATTCAAACCCAAGAGCTGTAGTATATAACAATTGTGAGCGCAAACAAAAGTCACGATCACATTTTGCAATTTTTAAATAATTTTTCATGAACTTTTTACACGGCTACGTCTCAAAATGTTTTTTTTTTTTTGACAACATTCGAGCAACATATTCAGTGTTACGTCCAGGTAACGAGGGCCATGTAGTGGTTTTATAATATTCTTGATATATATATTTATTTACATCATATTATGTATTGAAAAAAAGTATAAAAATGATCAACTTTTACGAAATGTACTGCCATTTATTCAATTTGAAAATTTTTTATAAATCCCAAATTAGTACCTACTTCGGCAACATGAACATACATAATATTCTTTTTATTTTCAGTGTTTTGGATAAGTGGTTTGAGCGGAATCTTACACACAATTTGAGTATTTCATTTTTAAGACATTACTTTAAATGCCTTAAATAAATATAAGTCTCTAGATAAGACTTTTTGAAAAATTTACAGTTGTAAAAAAAGCGTAAACTTTTGAAATAACTTTCAACACATTCTTATTTTCGAAATAAATCTCCTAAGAAAACTTGCTGAAAACGTACTCAAAATACCGCTCTCACACAGGTGGAACCCCTTGAAATCACTTAGTGGTTAAATTCAACGGCAAGAAATATACAACAATTATGTAAATTCTCAGAATAAATGATTTCTAAAATTTTCGACAAAATTTTTTGATAATTAATTAATAGGTACTTGGCATCAGAAGTTGGAAGCTATGATGATTTAAAATTCAATTATGACGTGCAATTTTTTGGTTTTGTTCACTTTTTTGAATGATATACTACTTAATTTTAATGTATCTTCTGTTTTGTTCAGTGTTTGAGTAAAAAATTGTCTCTTTTTGATCTGAAAAATTCCATTTACAAGTTGGAAAATTTGAATTAAATTAGATTCATTTTTATTATTAAATGATAACGAATTATCTTGATTTTGCAAGATAGAGGGGCAATCATCAAGAATAGAGAAAGAGCAAGCGGACAAAAAAGCATGACGCATTTGCTGCAGAACTCTTGCTTAATTCGTCACCGAAACATCATTGTTTCGTCTTATGAGTGTTAGCCAAATAATTATTCGAGAAGGCTTTTTGAATAAATGTTTGATTTTTCAGAGTTGTTTAGTTAAATAAATGCCTGCCATTTATAACACTTTTACCGTGCACAAGGATGATGAAAAATTGATGAATTGAAAATGGAATATTTATTGGACAACGCTCAGATTTTATTCATAATTTTTATCATTTCTTCATCCTTTAGAGCAAAAAAAAATAGAAAATACATTTTTTGTACCTTGTGTAATGCTTTTGATGTTTTATTGAGTTTAAATGAGGTCGGTATATTTGTATGAGAAAAACTTTTAATAGCTACAATATGTTAAGTCACATTGTCAATTATTTTTACTGTACCTCTTTCATTAGCGCATGATTTGGAATATTGAAGCAAATGTAGCCAATGAAAGGCTAAATGTTTTAAACAAGATACAGTAAAGAGTTTTGCATTTTATGTTCCAAAGGATCGAGAAATCATGAAAATAAAAATAAATACAGCATTGAACTTGTGTTTCGTTTGAGAAAAAAAAATTATTACAATTTCTGAGATCAATCAAATTTTATAATAATAAAAAAAAATCTGTCAATTTTCGTGATATTCAATGCTAACGTTTTAAAAAAACTCGGTATTTTTAAGAAAAGAGCTATTATTTTTTTATATATCAATCATTTCAAAAGAATTTTTCAAAAATGAGAATGTTTCAGAATCCAAAATTTCAGCATTCAATACTCTAAACTTCGGACAATTGGATATTTCAAAAATATGAAATAGAAATTACTTGGCTCAACATTCAATAAAATTGGATTATGCAGATTTTTATTCATTTTTTTGTCTGCTGTATATGATATACATACGTGTGCATTGATATTGTAAGTAAAATTGTCAAGGAATTGACAGAAATGAAAATAGAAAGTAAAAAAAAAATACACACCTAACTTCAGTATTAAAAAATTGATGGAAAATACAAAATTATTGTACGAAAATTAATTTTCCGATCAAGTTTTTCGTTGTTTCTTTTTGTTGTGAAATTCGGAACGGGAAACACGTGCAAATAATAATAAACAGTGTCAAAAAACGATCATTAAAAAAAGTAAATAATTTAAAAAAAAAACATCGAATAAAATAAAATTCGGGAATTTTGTAATTTACGCGTTGATATACAACAAAAAAACGAGGAACGCTTAGAGTGAGGGAAGGGACGCGAATTCTTTCAGTCCCTATAAAAAATTATCAATTAATGATACATACACGCTACAAGTACCAAAATGCATCGGAAGTGTTCTAGATAAATTAAAGAATCGCTTTAAACAATTCTGATGAATGTGGTTCGCGAGAATACGATGTTTGAAAAATGCGAATATATCGGAATTCGCCACTGACATCTTGCATACTTTTATTGTTTCTGGAAGCCTAAAATTAGGTTATCTGGCCAAATAAACTCAAAAATTATCTAAAACGACTTACGTGTAGATGGAAAAATCGACACTTGCACAGTTTATTGCGGTATTTTACTGAAATATTTGGAAATACTTCAATACTTACAATTACGATCTGTTCCCAACATGTGGTGATGTGGCAAGCAGTGGCAAGCAGCCATCTTGGATGTAGTGATGGGCGATCATGAACGATAGTCAGAAAAAAGTATCGATCAACAATATCGATATCACAAATTTATAATATCGATACAGGTTCGATACTAGCTCAAAAGTATCGATACCAAAAATATCGATCAAAAGTATCGATGATTGGGAATTTAAATTTTCTGGTGGAAAATCGTCAAAAAAACTTAAAAATACATCTGTCTAATATCAGGTTGATATAAATAGACCGTTTTTATATAAGTGTGATGTTTCTTAATCTCCGCGATGTATAGATTTTTATTAATTATAACATATTTATGACAATTTCTCTCCACAAGCTAATAGTGTATAGAAAAATAAATGTGGTATATTACATATGATACTGACTTAATTTTAAATTAAAACAATGAAAAAATATTGTTAATTTAAGTGCAAAGATAATCTTTTACAACCGAGAGAACCGAGGTAATAAAAAATTGGATGGAGAAATAAATGAAGCACTACTATTACTAGAAATTTATAATAAAAAACCTTTTTTATTATCACGACACTTGAAAGTTTTTTTGCTTTTTGATATACAGGGTGTACCAGAATCTCCGTACCAAAAAGAAATCTAATATTCCTTTTTGAATTCCAAGTCGAAAAGTCCTTTGCCGCTTTTTACAAAACTCAAAATTGAAAAAGTTATTCAAGTTTGAAATTTAAACAACAAATACGCTTTTTCGACAAGTGAGGATAAAAACCACGAACCAAACTCTAAATAAATTAACTTTATATTTTTCTGAGTCAAAAAATCCTTTGCCACTTTCCAAAAAACTCAAAACGAAAAAAGATATCCGAGTTTGAAATCTGAGAAATCTGATTAGGTGAAACTTTTAACTTGAATATCTTTTTTGATTTTGAGTTTTGCGAAAAGTGGCACAGGACTTTTAGACTCTGAAAAATATGAAGAAAATTTGAGTAAATTTTGGTACGCGTTTTTTATTCCCGCACTCCTCGTCGGAGCACGTTTGTTGTTTAAATTTCAAACTTGTATAACTTTTTTTTCCCACGCATCCGTAAAAAAGGCCACTTTATTTTTATGAAATGCAGGTACAAAAGTCCCTTTTTGGGGTACCCACAAAACCAGCGGGGTCATCGATAAATCCCTGGGAAACACTCATAAATCACAGATCAGGCAACTTTCTTCCCTGTGATCCGGGATTTATGAATATTTCCCTAGGGTTTTATTGATAACTCCCGCTGATTTCCGAGTACTCCAAAACACATGCATGGGAAAAATATTGTATGCTACACGAGACAAAAAGGATGATTTCAACTCGTGCACTTGCGCACTCGTTGGAATCATCCTTTTTCTCCCTTGTAGCATAAATATCTATTTTAATTTTGAGTTTTGTAAAAAGTGGCACCCCAGATAGCACCGTGCCACAGGCAATTTAATTGTATGCTCGTGACTCCAAACATTTGCGTGGTTTTGACTCGGACATGGTGTCAATTTAAAGCAACACTCCATGACACCAACTTGTTACTACCATTCGCCGTTTATATGACGTCAAATGTCTATTAACGTATTCGTCAAAACCAAAGGTTAATTTGGACGCATCTTGCCATAACAGAGTGACGAACATTATTTTGGACCTAATTATTGCGCAGTTATGACGCGTTAATTACGTTAAGATCAAATATAACTTGTTGCCGACAAAACCAAAGCCTAATGTGTCAGTACCTTGTTTCAAACTTGACGTAAACCTCGCAATAATAGAACGTTAATATCACGGAAAACCACACCCCAGATTCGGACATAGATTTGATCCAACTTTGATCAAATCTGGAGTTCGATCCCAGATTTGATCAAAGTTGGATCAAATCTATGTGAGTAAATTTCGGTACGCGTTTTTTATTCCCACTCTTCGTAGGAGCACATTTATTGTTTAAATTTCAAACCCGAATAACTTTTTTTAAATTTTGAGTTTTGTAAAAAGTGGCAAAGGACTTTTAGACTCTGAAAAATATGAAGAAAATTTTAGTAAATTTAGGTACGAGTTTTTTATTCCTACTCCTCGTAAGAGCACGTTTATTGCTGTTTAAATTTCAAACTTGAATAAATTTTTTTTCAATTTTGAGTTTTGTAAAAAGTGGCAAAGGACTTTTGGACTTGAAATTATAAATGGAATATGAGATTTCTTTTTGGTACGGGGATTTTGGTACACCTTGTACACCGCAAATAGTATAATTGTATTATATCTATAAGTTTTGTACTTTATACTATACAAAACATATATTGTTCATACAGCTTATAATAGTTTTGCTTAATGTATATCATTTGATGTTGACTAAAATTGTTTTTAGTTTTGAGGTTTATTTCTGTTTATTTCCGTTCATTTGTTTTATTACATTTGAAACATTTGAAGTATCGCAACGATGAGCTTCTGAATCTTGCAACTTACAACAAGAGCCAATGCTACCAAATTAGGTGATTAAATGACTGAGAGTACTGAGACCAACCTATGACTTTTTTGACGGAAGAGAAAGAGAAAAGAATCTATCTGTCTTATCTTCAGTCAAACTGCTTTGTTTATCTTTTTGGTTGAAAAAAGGAAACAAAGTACTGTTGTGAGACCTAGAGTAAAAACGAGATTTTTAATAATTTTTTGGCACCAAAAAAATTAAGTATAGCATGTTTGTTCAATTTCTTATTTTTCTTAGAAAAAAGCAGTATCGAACGTCTATACCGATGAAAAAAAATATTAGTGATTTGATATTCAGTTAGCTGAATATCGAAGATCGATACCAAAGTATAGATACACTGGATTCGATACATAAGGTATCGATCACCCGAGTAAAAATTTATGTTCCGGCAGAAATCGGAACAGGTTCGGCCCGATCTCGGAAAAGTTCGGCCCGAAATCGATCTGTAATGGTTTTTGGTTCGGCCCGAAATCGGGCCGACGAATTTGCAGGAGTCTTGCTGAGATCGTGAATTTTTCGGGCCGTTATC
>JAPYZL010171790.1:0-13014 GCA_030522825.1 Platygaster orseoliae
GCCGTTGTAGCAACTAATGGAGGATATATCGAATAATTATTATCTCCATAGATATATCGATTAGCATGTAAAAAGGTTTTTTTTTATATTAATTTATTCATGACAAATATTTGTAATGAATTTTTTGTTGAATTTGTCCGGATTTTGGTGGCGCACCCTGTATATTAATTTTTATCGAATTTTGAATTCTAGGGCATATTGTTCCATAAATCTAGTAAAAATACCATGAAATTATTCAAATTATATAAATAAACAAAAGTAAAAAAAAATCTTACTCAAAATCGTTGAAATTTTTGATACTATAACATCTAATTCTAAAAATGTATGAAGCATTACATAGAAATACTAGAAAATTTTACAATACTCGATAATTAACGTAAAATACGAAAATTCTATAGTAATGCATGAAGTACCTGAAATCTGTGTAGTAATTATTTTTATTATTATAGATATTATTTGCAAAGTCAATCAAATAATATAGTTTTTTTAATTGTGGACTTTTTAATCATTTTTAGTGATTATTTTTTGATAATTTAATATTTTTTGGTATTGCAGCTATCATGAGTCGGCTCTGACTTTGTTGATACAAAACTTCAGATTGAAGAATAAAAAAGTTGAATAACTCGATCATTGTTGAGAATTTCGAAAAGTGGCATACAATTTTGATTGATATTCAAAAATTATTTGAATTAATTGATACATTCAATCAATGATATCCAAATATAATATCTATACTAAGCATTGAAATAATATCAATATGTTTTTTATATTATTGATACATTTGGATTATATATATTTTTTATCGTTATATGTAAAATTTTTGAATTTGAAAAACGAGCAAAGTAGCATAAAATTTTGATTGATATCCAAAAGTTATTTGAATTAATTGATGTATTAAATCAACGATATCTGAATATAATATCCATACTAAACATTGAAAAAATATCAATATGTTTTTTTAAATTATTGATAGATTTGAATTGAATTTTTTTAATTATCTTTATATGTTAAATTGGTGAATTTGAAAAACGAGACTAATAATTATGAAATTCGCGTAGATGTGTGGAGCGCAGGCTGCGTATTAGCGGAATTGCTGCTCGGGCAACCAATTTTTCCTGGTGACAGCGGAGTCGACCAACTCGTTGAAATAATCAAGGTTCTCGGAACGCCGACGCGCGATCAAATCCGCGAAATGAATCCCAATTACACGGAATTCAAGTTTCCCCAAATCAAGTGCCACCCCTGGCAAAAGGTAAGGATACTTTTTAAGTTGATAAACGCTAAAGTTTGGGATGTGTGGATAAAGGGGAATACTGCACAATTAATACTGAACACTTTTTAAATACTGAAATACTGAAAATAAATAAATTTAAAAACAAAAAAGGAATACTAAAAATAGGGTTATATCGAGGTTCAGGAAATGTTGAGTTTTAGTTTTTTATGAAATTACTTGAAGCTTTTTTCATTATAAATTACTGTATTGTGATTACACAGTTTTTTTTTTTTTTTTTTTTTTTTTTTTTTTTTTTTTTTTTTTTTTTTTTTTTTTTTTTTTTATTTTTCCTAGTTTCCATTAGGTAAACTTAAATTTTTTTTTACTTTTTTTATGTAGCTAATTTTACTGAATTTGTGGAAATCATGTGCATGTTTTGGATTTTACTGGAATTCCATCGATATGATTTTATAAAATTATTATTGTTTTAGTTTGGGAATTTTTGATTAAAAATGATTGATGAAAAACTCAAGAATAGTTTTAAAATATTTCGAAATGATCTTGAAATTTTATTGAAAAATATTTTAATAAGTAACACTTATAAAATTTCAAATTACATTGCATGAGGAATATTTTGTGTCAATTCTCGATTAATAAAAAACATATAAGACCCAACAATAACAGTCTGAAATACTCGAAAATATTAATTTCAGATTTTCATATGCTCGACGTCATTTTTCGATACATAAAAATGCTTTAAAAAATGTTTACGTTTTTGAGGACGCTTTTTGCAACCTAAAAAAATCCGTTGTCTTGGACAAAAATTTAATGCATCCCTAAAAAAGCAAAAACAAACAACTTGTCCTAATTTGCAGTTATTGCTTCAACGAACGTCCGCGACAAAATGTTCGAAGGAGCACCAAAAGATTAGAGTAAGTGCGACGAAAAAAAAAACGAGACTTGTGAGTCTTGCAATTTTTCACACTAACGCAATCATAATTATTACAAAAATTCTATATTTTTAGATTAAAATACAATATAAAATATATAAGAAAATAAAAATAAAAGCAAAAATTGTTTTTTCCTCAAGTAAGCATTTTACTGAACCAAAATTTTCTTCTCTGCTAATAATCTTCATTGTTCCAAAAAGCTCTGTCTTTTTTTTGCTTCCACATTGGCAATTCATTTTTCTAACAAAACTCATTTTTTCGGGCCACTCTAAAATATGAAACATTTTTTAAAATGTTCCCACATCACTTACTCTAATGTCTTGGTGACTTGGCGAGTTTTTTGTCGAGTCCGTTGAAACTTCAAGGCATTTTTCACCAATCGTTCCATGATTTATTTGCTATTTCCATATGTAGTATTAGAAAATATGGTGTGTGTGTGGGGGGGGGGGGTAATTGTTAAAACAGTGATTTTATTTTAGAAAATTATCATATGAGCCAAAATTGTAGTGTTTTCCATGTTCATTTATTTATATTTTTGTTTTATTTTTATATATTTTGGTAATATTCATGAATCACCATTTATTTATTCATTTTAAAAACTGCATTATATTCTTGATTAATTACTATGAAAAGAAAATTATTGTCTTTGGCTTTTTTGGTGATTATGGAACGTGATTTTTGAGAAAAGACCATTTTTTCATTTTGATCATTAAAATATCCATTCAGCCAATAACAATCAATCATCTCAAGACAAGTATAAATTATTTTATGTTTTTTTATCATTAGCTTTGGCATAATTTTCTCGAGCCTATAAATGTGCATTTTGAATTTTGACAGCAACTTTGATTTACGAAATTGATTTGGTTTATAAAATAGAGTCATTTTTGATAATACTTTAAGGTCAAATGAAATGGTTATTTTCCATGATTTCCCAAAATTGAAATACCAATTTTAATGTATTTAATATTTAAATTTTTGCTGTCGAAACATTTTTCGAAATTTATTGCTATTAGTTTAATATAGTAAAATTGAGAAATATTAATATCAAAGTTAAAGTAATGATAATAGTTTTGCAGTGAAATTAATTAAAAGGAAAATTTTTCAAATTATCTAAAAATAATAAATCTACTATACATATTAAAAACAAAATTATAATACTCATTAAAATACGTATTTAAAATAGGAATTTTTTGAAATACTTTTTAACTTCATAGTCGTTTTTCTTAAACACATATTTTTGAGATTATTTCGGTGATGGAATCGTTTTTTAGTTGAGGCATCCTGAGACGATATTATTATTATTTTTGAAAACCTTTTCGTAAAAATCCACAACTGAAATAGATTGGGCAAAAGGAACTTCCGAAATATGAAATTCTTAAAAAAAAAAAAAGGGTGCACTCCCCTTCCTTTGAGTATGTATTGTATAAATATTGTCTGGGAAAAGTATATGAAAAACGTCAAAACCTCATTTATTTGTAATTTCTGAGTAATGGAGAAAAGAATTTCAAAAAAAGAAAAAAGAAAGGAATGAATGAATGAATGAAAAAAGAAGAAAAAAATGATGAAAAAAATACAATATGTATTATAAAGTGTTGTGGTAAAATGTACTAAATTTAAGTTAGTAAATTTTAATAATTTACCAAACTAAACATGATGAAGAAAAACTCTGCCAATTTATATTAATTTTTTTTTTATATCTATAAGACTAAAATAAAGTGAATAAAAGTGCCGAAATAAGTGACACCTGAATATTATAACAGTTCACTTTTACATGAAATATATGATATTTAGTTTCTTAATTCAAAATTTTATTTCTAGCTTTAACGAGATAGTGTTAATTGTGCAGATTTTTTATGAATTTGTGCACAGGGCAATATCAAAATTATTTTTTAGTATAAGTTTAAAAAATCAGGAACTTTTATGCCCCAAGTTGTCAAATTCAGAATGATAGTAATTAATTATTAAAAGCAATCATTTCGATATTCCCTGTCAATTTATTTTCTCCTCATCATAACGTCGACGTTTCGGCTAGTTTTGAGTTCTTTTCAAGATGTCTGTAAGATAAAAGAGCTTTATGAAATTTGTCGAAATTGTTTAAAAAGATTGTTACAACATATTTTTAAAACATAGTGTTATACAGACGTCTTCAAAAGGACTCAAAAGTAACTGAAACGTCGACGTTATGATTTAAAGAAAATAAATTGACTGAGTGTATAAAAAAATTGCATTTAATAATCATAAGCTTTGGATCCTAATCTGGGATCCTCATTAGGAATCTCTTATAAATATTTACATATATAATACTAATTACAATATGAACCAAAAATAATCTCTTTTTTTTACAATGGTATATTAAAATAATACCTACATTTATTTAGTCTTATAAAATCACGTCTTCCATCAATGTAGCAGTAGTCAAATACTTGTAATGAATTAAGAAACTCCTTAACTATGTCTTATCAAATTCTTAACCTTCTATCCAGAAAGACATTCTCCAATTCGAATAATCAGAACTTATTGATGGATAATGTTAAATTGAAACATTAGATAGAGTAACGTGGTTTTGTGAAAATATAGAAATTCAGGTATTATTTTTGTATAAAATTGTAAAAGAAAGAGATTTCTTTTGCTTATATTGTAGGTAATTTATGCTATTATATGTATATGTATATATTTAATATTAATATAAAAGTTTTACAAAATATCATAGAAGTTTATTTGTTATCAATTACTTAATATTGGCTCTGATAGAACGTGAAAAATTTTTTTAGACAAAAATTATACTGATTAATTTTTTAAAAATGTGCTTTACAACGCTCGATAAATTTGTCACCAATCAAAACTATTTTGTTGGAACTGTAATCGAATTTTTATATTATCAATTTTTTACTAGATCACAAAACGTCACAAAAAATCATCAAACTTTACAAAATCAAAATCACAAAGTCATAAAAATTCACAAAAAATAAAAAGTCACATAATCAAAAATCACAGTCACAAAATCGAAAAATTATGAAACTTTACAAAAAACCACAAAAACTCACTAAATTACAAAAAGTTCTGGTCTTCCAAATATTTTTAGTTGTTTTTAAAATTAGTTTACTATCATGTATATCAGAGATTCTAAAAACAATATTGTAGTATAAGACAGACAGATGAATTTTACTTCAAATGTAAATAAAATCATAATATTTGATAAAATTTTACTTATCCAGTTATCTATATAGCTATACAAAAAACACAATTTTCCAAGAACAAAAATCACAAGTCATATTAAAGAACAAAATCGATGACGCATTCTTTGTAAATTAAGATGAATACAATCTTATTGGAAATATTGATGAGATTTTGGTACGAAATGGACATGCTGAATATAAATAAATGTTCTTTTGTCCGTTATTATCCATTTGAAATCTACATTGTTTGTATTAAGTTAGAGAATGTTTGCCATTTAGACAATTATAATGAAAATATTGTGAATACAGTGTCAATAAATAATGAAAAATTAGAAATTTAAAGACTTTTTATCGAATTTACTCTCATTAAAATTACAAATCGTGATTATTTTTAATTATTAATTTTCAAATATTCAATTACGCGTAGCGAAGCACGCGGGGACAGCTAGTATTTAATATTAATATAAAAGATTTTCAAAACATCATAGAAGTTTATTTATTCTTAATTACTTGATATTGGCTCTGATAGAATATGAAAAATATTTAAAACAAAAATTATACTACACAACGTATCCGATCATTCAAAGCCTGTAAAATTAACAATGATTCCAATTCTTTATTTTCAAGCTTTCGGGATTGACTATGCCCTCCTGAAGAAAAACTACAATATATCATAATTATAATCAATAAAACAATCCATACTTAATCAAAGACAATTCCCTTATTACTTTAAATAAATATAATTCCTTCCTATATATCAAAATAACAATTCCTTGTCAATGTATAATCAAAATCGTGACTCTTTAAGAAATATAAGGTATATCCTTTTAAAACGTATCTAAAAATGTAAATCATTAATGTCAAATAACCCCAATAAATGAATTCACGTTATGATCATCAAATGCAATCAACGCCATCGTCAATTTTCGAATAATTATAAAACTTCTTCCAAAAACATATATTAAGGAATTATAGTTGTTTAAAGTAAGTAAAAGAGAAATTGTCAATCAATTAAGTATGAATTGTTTTATTGATTATAATTATGATGTATTGTAGTTTTTTCTGAAGAGGGCATAATAAATGCCGAAAAAAACGGAGTGTTAGAAGAGAATTAAAAATTCTACTCATTAATTTCTCAAAAATGTGCTTTACAGTGTTCGATAAATTTGTGAACAATCCAAACTATTTTGCTGAAATTGTAATCGAATTTCTATATTATCAATTTTTTTGGTTAATACAAGTACTGTACATACGCAATGCATACGATACAGCCCCCCCCCTTCACGCCTCCTGTGAAAATAACCCGAGATTAATATTCTAAAAGCCAACGCTGAACCTGCAGGTCTTCAGGACGCGCACTCCGTCGGAGGCGATGGAACTCGTCGCCCGGCTCCTGGAGTACACACCCTCGCTGCGCATGACGCCCCTGCAGGCCTGCGCGCATCCATTTTTCAACGAGCTCCGCGAGATGTCAACCCGGTTGCCGAACGCTCGCGAGTTGCCGCCCCTCTTCAACTTCACCGAGCAGGAGCTGCGAATCCAGCCCCAGCTCAACACGATCCTCATCCCGAAGCACCTCCAGCAGCAGCAGCAACAGCAACAGAGTAGCGACGCCGCCGGCGCGGACGGTGGCGCCACCGGAGGAAACGGACAAACGGCCGAGTCGAAGGGCTCGGGCAGTCCTGGCGCGAGCGGCAATCCCAGCGAGGGCGCCGTCGTGCCGAACGCGGGGGGCGCCGCTTCCACGGCCCAAAACAATCCGGACCCGAGCCAGTCGAACACGGCTTAAGCTTTCTTCAATGAAAATAAGACAACGCAAGAAAATTTATGGGAGTGGGGACAGAGATGATGGAGGAGGAGAGGGGGAAGATTGACCCGCGTCTCGTCGTTTGTACATTCGGCCCCACCCAATTCGCCCACCCAAAATTCCCTGGTAGTCTCCACTCGGTCGTGTAAATATAGCTGCTTGGCGCCTTTTTCGTGCTCGTTTTCTCTTGGAAGTCTTCGGGGCCCTAGGCGCGTTTGCATCGATGAAGGTACGATTCCGTTTTTAATGGTTCTCCATGGAGAGATTTAAATTGGACGGTATATTGGGTTCGAAATTTGTTTTGGGGATTTTCGTGAATGTATCTTGGGTGCAAACGCGTTCTGCGACAGGTAAAAAAAGCGATCTCTTGTGGGGGGTTTTTTTATTCTTGCGTATACTTTTTTGTATTTTTATTTTATTTACTTTCCTGTCTGTCGTCCAAAACTTTTTTATCTTGAGGGATTGTGGATTCTTTTTTTTTTTTTGATAAATTTGACATTCAGGAGGAGGACCTGAGTTTGTTTTTGGGTTTTTGGCTTGGCGATTGATTTTTGGGGGTGAGAAGTTTGAAGACTTTTTGAAGTATTCTTGTTTATTTAATGGTTATTAGTATTCGTCATGTTTGGTGAAGGTTATGGAAAATTGTTTGTGATTGTTGCAAACTTGGAAAGATCATCGTTTTATACCGATTCGAGATATATTATAAAAATGTGGGTTTCCATTAAAATGTTATATCTAGAAGTTGGAAAATTATTCGGAACTGGGTGATAATTGCCCATTATTATTCTAGTAGAAATTGTTTTAATCATTTTTAACAAGTTGAGCTTTTGAACATTATTGTGTATTCAACAATTTTGAATATTTCTGATGTTTGGAAATAGTAATTGAAAATTGTTTTTTAATTTTTGCGAATTGTAAGATATTAGAACGTTTTAGCATATTAAGGAAAATTCTGGTATGACCATCTATCTGAAAAATATTCCTACGATTTGGGATTTTATTGCATATTAAATTTTATTGAAAAAATGAATTAAATTTTGCTTTTTGTTTTGAAAAAATTAGAAATTTTTTGGCTATCTCGTTCATTTAACAATCTTTGACATTTGTGATGTTTGGTAATAATCACTCAAGATTGTTTTTTATTTTTGCAAAATCGAACATTTTAATAAAACTATTTATTCGTAAAATATTTCTACAGTTAGTGATTTAATTAGTTCGATTTCCCTTATGTGTTGAAAATGATTATAATTCATAAAAAAATTCTAAATTTCCTCTTTACCTTTTCTGTGTCTTATAAATCAATGCAATTTATATATAATCATTGTATTCAGAAAAAAATCGTATTTTAAAATTATGAGAGACTTGAAAAAGTATTCCACAATCCTCCATAAATTGAAAAATCGCCAAGTCAGAAATATTCGTTGTTAGGCGAGGTTCCCGACATATTTTCAATTCTGTGCATTTCGAGGCGCGAGGCGACTGTAAATTGACAGAGAAGAGCTCTGAAAGTATATATATAGATATATGGTAATCTACACTACGTTTGAGTAGCACGCTTTGAAAATAGATTGTTGATTATTTATCTCGATAATTATTGTAACGAAATAAAAAAAAAAAACAAACAAACATACAGTCCCTGAGTTTGGATAAATGTACCTCGTCTTTTGGAGTATTCGGACGTGCGATTTTTGTATGTAAGATTCGATCAAAGTCGACTTGTTTTTCGAAGGGTTATAGTGTCTCTGTAAAGGGCCGAGGAAGAGGAAGCAACTTTTTAAAATCGCTTTTTTCCATGTAGCCATCGATGTAAATTAACGAGAATTCAATTAATAAAAGTCATTTTATTCGATACAATCGATCCTCTTTGTTTTTGTTAAAGCTAATAGAATATTCACAGTACTCTTTTTTAATCATGTACATTTTCCCGAAAATTTTTAGCGAATTCACGGGAAACGATTATTTCGAGCAAAAGCACAGTTACTAATAAATGCACTTTTGCGAACTGACTTTTTTAAAAACATTTTTATTCAACATCACCATGTTACGAGCCAGTAACGCCCCCTGAAACTCATTTTTCGGAAGACCTTTATCGCCTCGTAACTAAGAGGTTTGAATAAAATATCGAACACTACTCGTAGCACAAACGACATTTCAGGACAATTGGGGAAATCCTCCCGTAATGTCGTCCATTACACTACTAGTAGCGTTATATATTATTGATCGCAAAGTGAGAAATCGGGGAAAGTTTTCAAGGAAGAATCAGTTTCATTGAGACACAGCCATCGAATAAAAGGTTAAAAAATAAAATGGATTTTGTCAGAGGTGGGAAATTTCTCGATCACGTCGACGAAATTTTAAAGGTGAAATATTTTTTCTTATTGAAAACTATTCAAGTCATTCCAGAATTGAGATTCTGAGGGGATTCCAAAACAGATCAAGGTGAGCAGTATTTTGATTAAGAGGAAACCGTACACGCTGTAGTGCGAGAGAGACGAATAGAACGGAAAGCGAATGAGAGGAAGGAGGACGAAAAGATTTCCTGTACGGTTTCCTCCCATCCACACAACTCGAAAGTTCTACAAACTTATTTCGTCGAATACCCCTAAAAAATAGAGTTTTTACTGAAAATCGTCAATATTTTTTAACGGAGACTAAAAATCGATGTTTCCCATCTCTGAATAAAATAAAAGATAAGCTATAAGCCTTCCAGCTCTCTTCTTCGTATCGGTGGAATCGATGCCTAACTTTACCGACGGTCGAACAATCAGGTCTCTGTTTTACCGACGTGTGGTTGAGCCAGGAGCGCGCGGCTAACCTACCTAAAATACCCTTTCGCGTATTCCTGCCTTCCTTTTTTTCCGGAAAGACACATTTTTGTACAAAACCAAAAAATTGTGCGTTGTGTATATAAATGTAATTACAAGAAACGTGAAACAAAAAAAAAAGTAGTTGCTGGGAGAGGAGAAAACGATCCATCGCTCGAAATTTCAAATGTACGTAAAAAAAAGGAAAGACTTGATAATCGCAATCAAATTATTCGTAGTTTTTTTTCTTTTCTTTTTTTTTTTTTTTTTTTTTTTTTTTTTTTTTTTTTTTTTTTTTTTTTTTTTTTTTTTTTTATTTTTTTTTTTTTTTTTTTTCTTCTTTTTTTTTTTCTTCTTTTTTTTTTTTTTTCTTTATTTTAAATTTCTAATCTCGAGCTGTAATTTTCGAACCTAAAAATTTTTGGTTTTCCATCAAAGTTTTGAGTTTTTGACTATTTTTGTAACTTCGCGTCGGACTCTCTGGGTTGCACATTTTGTTTCGTGATCCGTAAGATTCAAGGGCGTCGGAATTTTATATAGCTATTGATTTGCGGGAAAGATAAAAATTTGTAGGTTAGGAGTCTATGCCGCCTTGATGGGCTTCGTACGGTAGAGAAATGAAACTTTAATTCGTATAATTTTCAACGTTTGTACAGATGAAGACAATGTAAATATTTTTCAGCTTTTGAAATTTTAAGCAGTTCGATGATTTGCTCATCATTAATTTTTAAAAATTATTCATCGCACCAACCCTATTTCCTTCAACTCACGAATGAAAAATACTGACCGGTCTGAAGTTGTCCACAACTTCACGAACATGACATTCATAGCCAACTTCAGACTGATCACTGACTGGAAATGATGCAGTAAAAAACGCAGTGCTCGAACTTTGAGTGTTGCTAAATGTAGGAGAGGAAACGATCATTTCTTGTTGATTTCGTATATTTTAAAACTGTGAAATTCTCAACACTCGTTGGCTTAGAGTTTGTTATTAAATACATTCTAAAGTGTTGAAAAATGTACAATTTTTCTGCCTAATTACGATCGAAGTTGAGAAAAAGTGTAGATTTTTCGTACATTTCTGAAGAATCCTGTAAAAAAAGGAAGGACGCGATATTCTCTTTCTCTGCCTCTTTGTCACGCGCCCGCGTACTCTGATCGAGCGACTTTTGGCTGCGTTTTGGAAGACCCAGGCGTGCCAACCCACCCCGACGCAAAAGTCCCTAACCCAACGCGAACCGCCAATCCCAGCCTAGGACCAGATTACATCGAGTTGGCATCTCCGGAAAACATTGCTACCAACTTTCGAGCCTCAACCAATGACGTTTTTTCCTAGAATACGCGTTTCCCCGAGATGATAATATCTCGAGTATTTTTTCCCTAATAACTTTTTACTGCCGCCGACTTTTTTACTTTTCCGAAATATATTGTCGCCGCGTTCGAGACAAAAGATGGTAAATAAAGAATCGCTTTTTTCGCGAATTTTTGTACAAATAAAAATCTCCCCCCGAGTCTAATCGAATCGCATAAAAGTATCCGCAAATATTCGACAAATATTTATCGCCATTTGTGTGCGTAGCGATGTAAAGCAAGGATTAAATTTTAAGGGTCTACGTGTTTTATTCGTGACTGTATTATACTAGGCGACAAAAACCAATTTGTTTGAACAATGAAGAGGGAATAAATAGGCGAAATTTGGATTTCGTGCGTGTGTGCGTGCGCGTGAGAGCAAGGGTGTCTGAGGAAAACAACGAGCTCTCTTAATTTTAACGGCTCCTTTTCCGATTTGGCCAATTTCCCGCATGTCGGCGCATCCTCACAGGTTTTTCCAACGAATTCTCACAACGCAAAAGTAATTAGGTGAATTCTTCGAAAAAACAAATTTAATTAGCGCAACTGCATGAAAATTAAGAGAGCCGGTGAATATAAAAAAAAGGATTAGACGAAATGGAAACCGGAGAAAGGAAAGCGCGTGCGCGGACATGTAAATTTTAATCCAATTTTGCAGATGTACGCGCACGCGTTCCGACATAATACGATAATTAATAATGCGATAATTGTAGCGAACTATGATTACGGATTATGATTAATGACTAAGGTACCATTACGACTAAATAATTATAAATATCTAACGTTCGTTTTGTTAATTACTTTCTTTCTTTTTTTAAAATGTTTTTAGTTATGGTGGAGAGATAAAAAAAACACGATCACATAGTTGATATGAATACTTGTAGCATACTATTGAATGTTTTAACGAGAGGATCAATCGCCTTCGTTGAAGGATTTACGAGATATTACTGTACATTTTTGTGGTTTATTTAACAATAAAAATTAACAATAATGTTGAGATCATGTTGGGTTTTTTTATACATACATTTCTGGCAAAATTGCATCTGCGTAGATTTTGAGGATTTTTTATATGTCTTGCACTTTCGAATTTGTTTAGTATTTATGTAAATTCCTATAAGTTACGTGGAATGGAGAAATCGATCTAATAGCACCATTTGTTTGGGCACATTATCTGAGTCTTGGAAATTAGAAAGTAAGCCCGAAAAAATGGTGTAGTTAGGTGGATTTTTTTATTCCAGATCACATATATCTGTGGTGTCCCGGCATAACCGAATAAGTCCACTTTGCCATAAGGCTCATTTTACTTAATATTCAGGATACATTTTGAGCCTTATTGCAAAGTCGACTTATTCGGTTATGCCAGGACATCACAGATATGTTTTTTAGAATTCAAAGTTTTATTGATTTCTCAGAAAACAGAACTTTTATGAATTATTTCTATTACTTTTAGTATTTTTTTAGTGTTCGAAATATTCGAAAGATCTTTTCGTGTTTTTTTTGATTTCCATGTAGATTTTTGAAATTCAATACTCAAAGATTTCGTGTATACAGGGTGTATCAAAACTTACGGACGATAATTTGTATGAATTTTCTTCAGATTTTTCTAAGACTAAAATTCCTTTACAACTTTTTGCGAAACTCAAAACTGGCGGAGATATTCGAGTTTGAAATTTAACCAATAAACGCGCTATTACGAGGAGTGGGGATGAAAACC
>JAPYZL010171801.1:0-12900 GCA_030522825.1 Platygaster orseoliae
GTTTCGACCAATCAGATTTCTCAGATTTTAAACTTGAATATCTTTTTGATTTTGAGTTTTATAAAAAGTGGCAAAGGACTTTTCGACTCAGAAAAATATAAAAAAATTTGGATAAAGTTTGGTCCGTCGTTTTTATCCCAACTCCTCGTAAGAGCGCGTTTATTTTTTAAATTTTAAACTTGAATAACTTCTTTATTTTTGAGTTTTGCAAAAAGTGGTAAAGGACTTTTCGACTCAAAATTGAAAAAGGAATTCAGGATTTTTTTTTTATCGCAAACTTTGGGATACCCTATACATATATGGAAAAAAGGCTTCAACGATTACATATATACAACAGTACACGTGATTGATCTAGTTATTATTATTAACTAATCAAAATCATAATGTTTAGCTATAAAATTGACTCCGGGTCGTTGATTAATGACATTGAGCATACGATTGATTTTAATTTAACTTTAATCACTACTGTGGTTGGAGCTCTAAATCTCAAAGTACGAAAATTCAAAGTCATAGACTTAGAAAATTAAGAAATAGTAGCTTGAGTTCAAGCGAAAAAACTATCAATTTTCAATATGTATAGCCATTATAAATTTGCAGGATGAAACTCGAGAGACAATTGCTGCGAGAAACTTGTAAGTTATTTTTTCGGTCGCACTATTATATCACCAGCAACTGACACTTGTTGAAGTTCCATCACGAATTTCAACTGCAAAATATAATATTGCACTATCGCCCTGAAAAATCAAAAATTTATTCTTTTCCGTGTGTTGAGAACGTAAGATAAGGCTAAAATGTTGAATGAAAGTGTGTCTTGAGGAATAGAATTGAGAATTTAACTTTGGGTGAAAAGCAGGTAGCGATGAAGCAGTAAAGAGTTATGAAGTCAATTACACAACTTTTCGCAGGGAAATGTGCGACAGCGATAGTGCGCTCATTCCAAAAATTTACTGTCTAACTTTCAATACGAGACGCTCAGAGTTGTTATTGCGCAGCTTATATATCACTGTGTGACGGAAACACATTTTTAAAAAAATTCGGATTTTTGAAACATATGCAGAATGGTCAGTCATGACTCCCTGAATGATATCCGTGAAGGTTTTTGCAGTGTCAGATCGTGTTTTCGAGTAATTTAATAATTGAATATTGGATTCACAATGTGTCATAAATTGTGTAATGTTGGCCCTTTTTTTCGTACAACAAATATCTCAGATCCAAGAGAAACGTCAGTTATTGAAAAAACATTGACTCCAATTTATTGTTGTTTTTTGTCTATCACTCGTAGATAAATTTATATATACGTAATATATTATGATTGCTATATTATATGATTCTGTGAATCCTATATGACCGTCATATATGATTCTGTAAATCCTATATGACTTGACTGCCTCTAATCATACATAGAAGGCCTTAGAAGTCATATATGACGGTTATATAGGATTTACAGAATCATATATGGCAACCATATATGAAATGACGATCATATAGGGCTCCTATATGGCGCCATGTATAATTTGGCAAACATATAAGAAATTTTTGAAATCATATATTATAATTTTTCGAAATCATATATGATTCAAGATTACAAGGCTTATGATAATATTTCGTTGCATACATATTTACACAGAATCATATCCAGGACTGAAAATTTTTGTGGCTATGCTGTGGTCACTGGATGGCCAAAACAGCTGAGTGAGTGGTCATCTGCCCACTCTCAAACATACTTAAAAAATGGCCTGCTCTTCAACAATTGTATTTAAATTATTCATAATAAGAGAATATTCGTAGATTAAGAATCGTTAGAACAAAACTATAACGTTGTAGTTGTAATTGCTTTGCACGCACACTTTCACTGTTATAAAAAACACTGTAGATTTGGTACAGCTATTTGTTTATACCTCTCTAAAAAAAAATTTTTCAAATGAAGTTTCTGTTCAGAACATATTTGCATGGTGTAGAATGAAATTTTTGTACTACTCAAAACGTTTTTCTCCATAGGTTATTTTAATTATGTCAAATCTGACGCATGAAGTGTATGTACATAAATGAAAAAAGGGACACAATGTACGACAAAAAAATTTTCAAGCCCTTTCAAGTAACGAGTTTAGATCATAAAACTACATACTGCTTCCTAAAAAAATATTTTCCAGTAATAAAATCTTTGCAGCAAAATAAGGAAGTTTTCAATAGAATTTGAGAGTTCTCACCGTGCAATTCACAAAATCTTGGTTTTGGTTTCGAATAATAAAGTCTGCAATTTTCCGAATAAAAAAGTTTGATGTTTCTAATCCAAAGCATTTTGAGTATAACAAACTTGCCGAATGTGACTCGCAAAAATTCTGAATGGCTGAAATTTTGTAATTTATGATATACTTCAAATTCATGGCATACTCAAAGTTGAATAATTTTTATTTATAAATTTCCAAAATTTCTTGTTTCAAATATCGAGTTGGGAAGTTAATCTATTTAGAATATTATGTGTATTGTCAAATATCTAAGATTCCGAAAATACATTACTCTCAGTATTAGAAAATTTTAAAAAACCGAAAATGACGAATTTTCGAATTTCAATTCAAAATTCTTTAGGTTGCAAAATTTTGAAATTGACATATTTCCCGAATTCCCAAATTTTGCAGGTAAATATTTTATTTGCATTGTAAATGAAGGATTATTGTCAATTTCGTATACAATTTCTTATGCTTGTGTTATCCTCCACTTAAATGTAAAATTTCAAATTCAATACTTGGTTTCAAACTTGGGTTCTCTCAAAATTTTAATATTTTGAATATCAAGATTTTTAAACATCCTAAATACCCGAAACGTACAAAATGTCTTTGAAAAACACATTTTTGGAACAAGAAAGAAGGTTCTTATTTACTCTGATTGTTCTTCTCTAATTCGATGTACATAATTTCAATGTCAAAAGTAACATGTTTCATACTTCGATGGTTCCAAATCGATGTTGCTGATTTTTTACTCTGGCAGAGCTTCAAGTTGTCAGGGTTGAAACATAATATACATGTAAAAAACCATAACAAACGTACAAGGTAGGCTGATGATTCTTGATGGCTTTCGCCAAATGCAGTAAGATTTTCGACTTCTCATCGCAATTTATCATTTGTAAATCAAAATCTGTCAAAATCGTAGTGATATATAAGAATATAAGTACCCACATGAAGACATGAATATTAGATTACATCATACAATCGGATCACTTTCGAGATTTCAGCTGGAGAGATTCATCATCAAATGATTAAATATGTGTTTTATCTGCACGTCTTACCCCAGTTGACATAGAAAGTATTTTGTTCCGTCTGATTTCGTCTACGTTCATCATTACATTTTTTGCGTGATTCATTGTAATTAACTGTTATATTTCAAATAGGGGGAGCTTACGAGACAGTCGAATATACGGGTGAGTGTAAAATCCTTTCTTATAATGACTATCAATTTTTTTTCAAGTTATATCTTTTCGCAGTCAATTAATGAGCAATAATCTTGACACTGTGATGCAAATGTTGGTGAAACTCATTGAAAGTAGCAAAAAATTCTAAATTTTAATAGAATCTCCGTTAGACTGGTATGTATAACTAAACTTGATTTATGCGCAATAACATTCCACAATTACTCGAATGAAAGTAGCGAAGAAGCGCGTTCTTGCATCGCTACTTATAACGGTTTAGCGATGTTTCACGATTTCTTTAATACTTGTTGCGAAGAAACGCGCTTTTTAAGGATCGTCAGATTAAATGTAACGAATTAACGCGTCATTTCACGATTCTTCAATTACATGTAGCGAAACAGCGCCTTTTCGTTACGTTACTTTTAATTTGTAATAAAAATGTAGCGAATTACAAAAATAATTTGTTAAGCCTATCTCTGGTGTGAAGCTTATGAAGATTCAATGTTAATACTTAATATGTATAATTTTGTAACAGGCAGCTTTCAGATTACAGATCGTATAATCACAGGTTAGATCAGTTTATCATGATTTGTTTCTGCTATTTACAGAAGCATGATTAATTGCGTTAATTCGATGGATGGCCACTTGCAGCCGACAGAAAATGCAGCATTGGTGGTAGCGGAGGAAAAGCCTCATCCGGATTCATGTAAGACACGTACATTTCAATATCTAATCTTGCATACGTATTTCTAGTAACTTTACACCTTCCTTATAAAGTTTGAAAATTCTTTATACAACTCTCATTTCCCACAAGGTGGTCTTACAAAATCTATAGAGAGGTTTTGTTTTTATGCCCTCACTAAGCTTTTGGATTTAATTTTACGTCTTTCTTACGTATTTTCTGGGAAAAAAGTGAACTACTGGAAAAGCAAAATAATATTCATCCAAATGTGCCTACTCCATAGACATTACAGACCTGGCTACGCGCCTGGTGCTATGTGCACTCTACACGTGTATTTCGAATTTTCATCGAGTACAGTAACAATGATATTAATGTAATACCACACTGATATCACTGCTATCGTACTTGTTGGAAATTCAAATAAGATACATTAGTGCTGTCAACCTTTTGATCCACCTCCTTGGTTTCAGAAACATCACCTTCATCTACTCCCAATCATTGCAAAAGCTCCATAAGAAATTTTTCCGGCGTTTTCACAAATGTGGTGAAAAGTAGTAAATCAATCTCAAGTTATTCTCAATAATAAGCAAAATATTGCGTGTCAGTCGTGTTTGCAGGGGGACTTGATCGTTCCAACGCGCCCGAACAACCAGAAAGACCACCACCTCCACTTCCACCGCCACGTTTTTCAAATAGCGGTGTTTGACATTGGAGGACCGCCTTGAACGCAAAAAATCTGATTCACAAAAGTGGGCCAATTTCACTACCACTGTTGCTCAGCACAAACAGTCTTACTGTAGAAAGTCACCTACAGAATATTATCAGTAAGAGCAGTAAGGCTTGTGCAGCGTTCCTGAGGAATAGTACGCGTCGCGCTGCCAACTAGTCGTTAGGCCATTTTTCGATGAAGAAACTTTATTGAAAATTCGAATTACGTATAAACAGCGTATCAAATGAATTTTCTTTGTGAGATGTACGTCGCACAGATAAAGTTGCATATACATATAAGGCTGGTCTTTATTTTGACAATGTTGAAATTCACTTTCTCGTCTTCTCATCCGTGACTCTTTAACTTGAAGTTTCAAACATAAAATACACTTTTCACTTATATTCCAAAGATTAAGGGAACGATTTTTAACGTCGCCGAAATAACGGCCAACCTGATACAAATATATACATACATATACATATACATATACATATATATATATATATATATATATGAAACTACTAATACGTCGCAGAATTGGTTCCGAAACTGCCATTATTATGAAAAATAGAGAACAGGAAGCTTAACTCTAGTGGATCGCATACGCTTCGTTCGTGTGACCAGTACACCTCCCACCGTCGGTTTCGTGAAAGGAACGCGAAACATTGAAATTCGTTTCTGCGCATCTCCACGTGCCTTCCCCGCTTCTCTACCTTTCATAGTTTGACGTTTCGTTTGTTTACATGGGGTATGAAAAATGGGGACAGGTGCGCAGAAACGAATTTTGACGTTTCGCGTTCCTTTCACGAAACCTATAGTGGGGGGTGGGGACGTATTCTTTTCACCAAATTTTCAAAACACCGAATTAGTCATGTGTCCGAATTACGAAATTTCGAAAAAGAAAAAGAAAATAAAATTTTTATTTTGGAAGAACAAAGTTTCGGAGCAATGGGGATTCAGAGCATTTTTTTCTCGATCTTTTTCTTTTTCGGAATTTCGTAATTAGTACTCATGAAACATGACTAACTCGGTGTTTTGAAAATTCGGTGAAATGAGTGCGTCTTGGGTGGTGTGCTAGTCCTACGAACGTGACGTGCCGAGTAGAAACCCTTTAAAGAGAGACTGGACATCAGGGCAGTAAAACTTTAAGTTGTGTGCGTGTTTCACACATGCACTCGCATCCATGTGTATCGCACCTCGTTTCTATTGATAGCGCAATTTTACTGCCCTTTTTCTGATTGGTAAGTAAGCTCCAATCACTTTTGATCAGGCGATTGTCCAGTCTCTCTTTAAAGGTCTCTAGTGCCGAGTATGTTAGCATAGCGAGGTATAGGGAGTTACAGTAGTACTGCCACGATAGAAATAAAAGTACGATTTTTTTCAAACATTGCAATAATATGGGACGTAACAAACAAAAAATCATGCAAAATTTCAAGACATTACACTTATCCAAACTCAATCTGTAAATAAACAAAGTTTACATGTACTCTTATGGAAATCACATTATTTTTTTGAATTTCTATGGAATTCAACAATACGAAAATTTAAAAAATTCTAGAAAACACTTGTATACGTATTTCGTATCCTCGAGAAATTTCAAGATGATCCACTTATTCGTTCGTCAGAAAAAAAATGTTTTATACATCAAGTGGATAAGACATTTGATGCATATTGTGAAGTAGATTTGGCAACGTTGCGTAATACATTTATGTAATACTCCAATATGGCCTGTAGAGAGAGAGAGAGGTTGGTGTGCAAGTAGAGTGAGACAAAACATCATTATGCAACGTTGCCAATAATACGGGCCAACATCTTTCGTGTGAACATAGGTACTAAAAATTTTGACTAACGCCTACTTCATGCAATCCGACTACGGCGGTACTACCTTAAGCTTTCTGTTCTCTACCTTTCATAGCCGTTACACACACGCGCGCGCACACACACGCACGCACACACACACACACACATTACACTGATTCGTGTGGATGAGAGTTTTTATCTAGAACAATCTACAGTTGATGAAACTACTATCAACTACGAGACAAGTCCTATTACGTAAAGTTTGTATCGATTTTATAGTGAACCACTTGGATTTATTATGAATTTATGTGAAATTCACAAAGACTGTTTTGATCGTTGTTCATTTTGGTACCTTGGTAACACAAATTCATAACGTAAGCGATCAAACGAAATTCAACGAAGCAAAAATATACATTTTCAAAATTATGTACGTTCACACTCTATGTAGTTATTGATATTGGAATGGGGTGAGAATGCGAGGAGAACATGCAGGAATCGATAGCTGGTCCAGATTACGATTTTCAGTGCCTGATTGTCTCCTGTCGGTTAAAACGTTTTTGAATAATACAACGTGAGTGAGAAGTTTGAAAAATGTAGTAAGCGTGAAAAGTAAAATATACGCTAGGGTGATATGAAGAATTTTTGAATTTTATGTGTTTATTGATGCACGCCCCAATCAGTCGATTCGTACCATAACTGTTTACTGAGTATGAGAAATTTTTAATATTTCATTTAATTTTAATATTTTTATATTTAATGCCGAATTTTAAATCTATCTGATGAAAAATGTAAGAGTTACCGAATTCAAAAAAAAAAAAAAAAAAAATACTCCGGCGTGCGCAGACGAAAAAAATCAAAACAAAAACAATCTTGTCAAATTGGATAACCATCAGAATAGGAAATATATAAAAATGATTAAATTATGAAAATCTTTTACATTTCTCATTTCCTATGAATAATTTCATCTAAATAACAAACTATTACTCATTCCCAGAACCTGTATGCGTACATCATATGTATATTTTCTAAAAACCTAAGCGTATAATAATTCTATGCTTTTAGGTCGATGGATTTTTTATTTAGTAATTAATATTCGTAAATAACTGTTTTCGCTTTCATCAGTTTTTTGAATCCGAATTTAATAAAAATTATACTTCAAGATGTTTTTTCCCGAGTTCATTTCGGGAGGACGCTTGGTGTCGAAGGGCCGAGCAATTCCGGCAGCGCGCACCAGCGTATTTGTCTTTGAATTCGTTAACTCCTACATTTTTCATCAGATCGATTTAAAATTCGGCATGATATAGGCCAAAACGTTCACGACCACTGCCGTATAACTTATTCTCAAGATACTTTACTAATGAGAAAATTGTTCTTTTCGTGAAATTTTCGAAACACAGATTTTCGGTTGTATCAATCGATAGATCGGTAATATGAAAACCTGGATCGCTACAACACTTTAATTCATATCGTTAGCTTTGCCATCGATCCTCGAACTACTCTCCAAAATTTGAAGCTATTTGGAGCAATAGTTTGCGAGTATTCGCAATTTCAGTTTTAAAAAACATTGACTTTAATGCGACTTATTCCATTGAAAACAAAATAATTTTCCTTTTTTTTCTGAAAAACTAGTTTTTTTGTTCAAAAACTGTTCAAATAAAAAAGATGTACACTGAAAAACCGTGTTCAGTAATATTTTTTCAATATCACAGTATGCTAGACACATTTTTGACCGTCTTGGACAATATTTTTCCGTATTTTCGCCCGTTTCAGGTGGTTATTGCATCCGGCTCCTCAATTGTAATTGAGGAGCCGGATGGAATAATTATTGGTTGAAACGCAAAGACAAAGGTTCAGTTATCGCAATTTAAGACTCAACTATACATGAATCAACGAAATATTTAAGTATGACGACAAAAGTTTTTGCGATGAAAAGCGAAATTTTCGTCTTGACAACTTCACTTTTCCATTGCTTAGCCAAAATATTTCATACCATAATCAAAATTTTCATTGACCAAACCATTTCTCAGGGTCAATGAATGAAGTTGACTGCATGGCGTAAAATTCCTAGTTATAATAGCGTGGAATAATCTAACGCTATCGTAGCAGGAAAGAGAAATAGCAAGAAAGGAAAATCCCAACTTATGAATGCACGAGTTCATAGCTTGGCGAGCTTCCTTACTAGATTTGTAAAGAGGTCACAGAGTCATCAGGTGAGCTTCGAACAATGAACGCTGGGAACCTCATCCACTTCCTTCTGCTTTTATTATCCTTTCGTCCTTTTTTAATCGCTGTGTTTGTTATTATATGGTTACACGTTAAAATTAAGTGAATTTCTTAGGAAAAAAGGGTGAGCTTTTATCATGATAGGAACGTACGATACAACCTTTTTTTTATGTTCTCAATAGCTGTATTGAGTGTTATTTGATTTCACGTTCCGAGGCAGTGTAAGATCTCACAATATTATAGCTAGAAATTTCTTTTTGTGTGGAGATGATAAATTCGAAATGTAGCTCATTGTAAGTCTAAAATTTCATCAATCTTCATTTGTACAGTTTTGAAAGAAAAACATTCTATTATTATATGACGTATCTCAAGTTCAAAAAACATTTTAAAAATCATTATGATAAAAATATAATAAATTAAGACGATTCAGAACCTACTGGAGTTTGAAAAAGACATATCCCAGCTAACCATGATCGTCCCGGTCGTGGCGAGATCTCACGAAGTGAAAATTAATGCATTCAAATAACGCATACAAAACGAAATGACCCCGACCTGACGAAATTCTGCTTCTTGAATTTTCACGAATTGCTGAGAAGTTTCAAGTTTCGGGATTTAAAATTTTCAACAATTGCTGAAAAATTCTCGACTCGTCTAGATCCTCGAAATTCTTTTTCCCACGCACTACTCATTTTAATAAGTTCGTGTGATCTCCCCGCAACGTCACACGGACAAAACTAATTTGCTGGGATAGAATAATAACTGGTTGAGAGGCCGAACAAACATGCTGAATATCTTCCGAGTCATCTAAAAAATGAAGAAATATTGAATTTTTGTACCTCAGTCTTTTTTTAGTACAATCGAGAGAGTGAGGTGTACATAAATGAATTCTAAGTATAAAAGATTTTTCAACACCTTTATATATACGAAAACCGTATTTATCACGAACAAATTCACCTTCAAACCTAAACATGTATTATATACAACTTCGACTGTTTAAAATATAATACCTAGCCGTCGGTTAGGTATGTAACTGATACGTGATATTATGTAACTGCGAATTTCAGTATTTATTATACATATGTAGTGAAAGTAATCAACAAGTACCGGAAAGAAAAAAATTGTAGTGTTAAGAAATGTAAAAAGACAATTATTAGAATATTGTCCTTTTTTGTTTTATGGTAAAATAAAATGCTGTAACCAATATACGGAGAGAAAAACAGTGCGGAGGTTGATACGCCAACATCGCTGCTGCTCAATCTGCCAGCGAAAATTTTTGCTAGCAAATTGATGATTGATGATCAGCAATACGTGCACACGTATTAACCACTGCACTATTTTTCTCTCCGTGTACAAAAAATCACGCGACACGGAAAATTATAAGTTATGTAAGGGTAACAGCGCTTTGTGCAGATGATGATATTATTTATTCAATAAGAAATTAAATCAAATACATAAAATTCATTATGAGATTTTGTTTGTTTCCCAATCAATATAGCAGGAAATAAAATGTATGAGTATTCATGTAGGAAGAAAAAATGTTCAGGAAAAAAATTTGTCATGGTATTATTTCCTTGAGAACTCTAGTGACAGGGCTCCGAAGGACTTCCGAAATATTGCTCTCAGAAGTCTCTCGAAACTCTCTCGAAAGGCACTCGGCAAATCCGACGAATCGCCAGCCATTGGTGACCAAGTACGCTCCCATGTATCTGACAATTTGTCGTCTTCGGTATATGAGCACCCTTTCCGTGAGGGTTCCGAGAGACCTTCGACATACTTCCGAGTGAACCCTGGCGGAAGGCAAATTTCGCAAAATAGAGCCTATCGAGGATGTGTGTAAACCCTAGCGGAGGCTCGGCTATTGAATGGCTATGTTGGCTTCCATAGCCAAGCATAGCGCAGCATAGCCACTTAATAGCCAGTACTGAAAATGATGTATAAATCGGTATTTTCGTTAAAATAAAGGTGGATACAATGAAAGTAAGCTTTGAGTATGTAGAACTGCCCGAGAAAAATTAAAAAACCTCATAAACAACGCGAAAAAAAGAATTATTCTATGAACGTGATTGCAGCTTTGTTTATGAACTTTTTTTATTTTTCTCTAGCAGTTCCACATACTTACAGCTTACTTTCATTGTATCTACCGATATTTCATCGGAAATAACGATTTGCACATCATTTTTAGTACTGGCTATTAAATAGCTATGCTGCGCTATGCTTGGCTATGGAAGCCAACATAGCCGAGCCTTCGCTACCCTACAAACCAAAAACGATTGAAATGACGAGCTCGTCATCCGTCACTTTCCGACTCGTCATTTAAGTTGTTGCTGGCGTCGGCTGACGAGTCAAATGACGAATCGTCAAAATTAAAATAAGTCTACAAAGCTTGAAAATGGTTTCATTCGTAAAAAATTTGATCACAGCAACTTTAAGTGACGACTCATTTCAATACTGCAGCGTTATTTGACAAAGATTGGAAAAGGACTGCTTTCTAAGGGACAAAAGAAAGGAGAATGAGTCACTTGCTCGACAATTTCAGATAAAAATATTTTATTCACAATTTGCTAGTAATCGGATATTTGGACGTGAATTACTAGCGAACTGTGAATAAAATATCGTACTGCGAGCTTCGTCAAAACCGACATTTCCAAATCTTGCAGTAATACATATACTATTTCTGTCTAAAAACGCTTAGATACGCATAGATCATTCCGCCAGCACGCCACTCAACGCTTACCTAGCTACGAGCTGCTGAGAGTGGCGACGTGCACAACTTAAAGACGTTATTGCGAGTGTACAAAAAAAATTTTTTAGATAAAAATTATAGGTAATTTAGTGCTCTACAACTTTTATTGCAACATTTTTGTGATAGACCCACAAGAAAAAAAGGTATTCAGGTTAAATACATTTTCAATCCTCCTTTTTTTAAATAAACAGCTGTAACTTGATAAATATGTAAAATATGAAAAAACATTAAGAATACGAATTTTTAGATCTTATTTTTCTGGATAAAAATGATACATAATGTTTTTTGTAAAAATCAAAAATACAGCTGTTATTATTCACGGAACAAGATTTACCCTTTAATCCAAGATGACGGGCGACCTGCAAGGGGTTGATGGTCGAAAATTTAGGTTTAAGCTTTCCATATCGTACTCTAATGATGGCTGAAAAAGTTTTTCTTCCCCAACGAATTACAATATTACGTATAGGAATCGGACTAAATATACTGGACTTTGATGGATGCATACATCGAGGGGTTAATGACCGTATAAGTTTCATTTTATATGTTCTTGGGAAAAAAAATCATGTTCGTATCAACGGCATAAAGAGGCACTTATCTCGGACATTAGTCTCGCGAGAGACTAATCCCTCTTTTATATGTGAATCCATATCCCGACAAACCATGACGAGCCGAAAGACGAGTTAAATGACGAGACTCGTGATCGGAACCTAGACGACCTGTCGGACGAGACTTCAAGATGTCGTCTGAAGACCTGTCAGATGACCTGTGTAACGAGCCGATTGACGAGTTGAATGACGAGACTCATAATCGGAACCTGGACGACCTGTCGGACGAGTCGTCAAGATGTCGTCTGACGACCTGTATAACGAAAAAAAAAATTTTTTTTTCCAGCCCTGGCCCAACGTAGGGCCGTTTACCTAACCTAACCTAACCCAACTTAACCAAACTTTACTGTATTTTATTTTATGCGGTACTCAGAAAAAATGCCGCAGCCAGGATTCGAACTCTCGACTCTGAGAGCAAAAGTCCAATGACTTAACCACTGGTCCAAGAAGACTTCTGACTACAGCTACAATTTTCTCAAAGCTACTAAGTTATTTCGAATTTTTGAAAAATCTTAACTCAAAAACCCTAGTAATCTTGAATCTTATAAGTTGACTTATACAAAAATCTTATAAGTTTGTTCTATAAGTCAACTTATAAAAACTTATAAGATATACCGAATCTTATAAGTTTGACTTTTAAGACTTTTTAATCTTATAAGTTTGGCTTATAAGTTTCGGTACATCTTATAAGTCGCCGACGCCCCTTACGAAAAAAAACTACTACACTACTTGATT
>JAPYZL010171802.1:0-26338 GCA_030522825.1 Platygaster orseoliae
ATGTATGGTGTGAAAATTATGGAAAAATGATTTTGATTTTCAAGGTTTTTCCACAATTTTCGAGTAAATTAATTTTTGCACATTATTTATCTTGAACAATTGGAACGAATTGAATCATAGAATTGAAAAAAATCACTGTTAAACTTTCCTGAATTTTAAACAATTTCGATAAACATTTTTTAATTCAAATTATTAAATCAAAAATGTAATTCTTGCAGTGAAAAATACATCAAGAATTTAAATATTCTGAGATCTCTTGTTTAAATTGTGAAATTTTGAAATTCTAAATTTGAAAACGTTCGTTCAATTTCTAAAATTCGAATTGATATCAAAAAAATTCACAAAATTCACTTAAGAAAAATGAAATTGAAAGAAATCAATGCGAAACTTTTTAATTAATATTTCAATTGTTAAAAAATTATATTTTCAAATAAATTTAAATACCATTTCCAAAATTAGATATCAAATTTATTAATTTATACAGAAATTCTCAAAATATTTCAACTTTCCTGAATTTTGAAAAATTTCGATAAAGTACTTTAATACTTAAACTTTTTTTGAAGGCTTTGAAAAGTATTTTACTTTATGCACACTTTTATTAAATTTGTCTATCTAATTAATTTTATCAGTATAAATAACTGAAATTATAGTTAATTGTAACTTTTCTTTGATATTTCAGGAAATGTTAATTTACCTTATTTTTCACTGACGTCATGAAAAAACGAGCAAAAAAAATAGAAACGAGGTTTGTCTTTGCAAGGTTAAAATTTAACAACTTTTACAAAAAATTGTGAATAATATAAACAATTACTTGTTTTAGGAAAATCTAGTTATTCGACTCAAATTTCGAAACGAGTGGAAGTTATTTCATTTCTTTTCTTATGGCAAATTTTCGTTTGTTATGAATGTATTATTACGTTAAAAAACAAGATGTAAAAAATAAAACATCGTTATTGAAAGCGACTTTTTATATCTTTCTGAAACCAACTTGAAATATTTCATGGGAAATCATTCTAAAAGAATTTTTTTTAATTTGCCAAAAAGAAAACTATTTGATTTTGGGAAAATTCAATTTTAAATACGTGGAGGAAATATAGTAAGAAAGAAAAAAAAGCTTTTCATTCGGGTTTGAATGAATAATTCGCAAGTCCAAAATATTAGTTGCACTTTATTCATAACTTTTACAGTACTCGTACTGTAAAATATCGTACACTACTCGGACGTAAAATAATTTTCCCACTCGTGAAAAATGATTTTATGGCCTAGTAATGTAATACACTATTAATTATTATTATTTATACAAATATTTTGTTTGTCTTAATTTCCATATAATTTCATTTTCTAATATAAAACACCGGAAAATTAAATAACATACAAAATTGAATATACAACTATGTAAAAAACAATACCGCGATGGAAAAAATATATTTTTTCTTTCTCGTTTATCATACAAGAATAGTCAATGTCATCAAACCTACTCCAATAAAAAAAAATATAGAGTCCCATACATTCATAAAATTTCGTCTTCGGTGTGCGTTTCCGTTAAAATTTGTTAATTTCTCGATGATTAATTATCTCCTATTTCTTATTCACTCGTTTTCCCATTTTTTATGAATTTCTTTCAAATGCGCGAACGTGCGTTGGGAAACGTTTAGTGCGGCGTTCAAAGCGTGAAGATTTGTTTCTCCTAATAAACTCAACCCGCAAAGTCCTGAAAACAAAAAAAATTCATTTCGAAAAAACCATAAAAAATGCATGCAACTTCATAAAAACATAAAATTTATAAAAAGTTTCTCATTTTTTTAGATTCTCTATTGAAAATTTATATTTTTAATGTACCCATATATGTGTGCAGTGGATCAGGTTGTTCGTAAATATGTTTTGCGAATCCTCCAACGATCGTGTCTTGGGTCAAGAGAAGAAACGACCTGTTTTCTTGGAAATTCGACAATTCTATGGCTCCGAGCATTTGCAGCGTTGCCCCGATCCAAAAACTATAACAAGTGTCGTATGGTTTTCCCGGTCGACCGCTGAATCCGAAATCTTGCCTCATCAGGCACCATTTTTTCAATTTTTCTAACTCGTCTTGCGACAAAACGTGTAATTCGTTCATGAGGTAGAGACTAGCTATAGCACAAAAAGTGGAACCTCCGTGAGATTCTAATCCTGGTCCTTGGCCAATGCCACCTTCATAAGACTGAAAAAAAATGAGAAAACTACTTTAAAAAAATACTTTAAAATAAATAAACAAAAATAATCAGAATAGAATATATAATAACAGTAAAAAAAAGAACAAATTTGATTTTAAAATTATTATCAACAATCATTAAAAGCAATGTATATTAATACAAATTAATTAAAAGTAATTATTTTAGTTATTATTAATGAAATTATTATTAATATTAAAACTATTATTGATGAAGTAAAATTATTGTTAATTAAAAGTAATATTAATTAAAAGCTATGTGGTGAAATTGTTGAAAATTTTTTTTCGAATTCAATAAAATTTTACTACATTATTTTTTACTCATCTTAATAAAATCTTCAAGGCAGGTTAATATTTTTTTTATTGCTGTATTATAAATTCCTAAAATTTTCAATTTATTTCATAGTTTTTATATTGAGTATAAAAAGAAATCATACAGTTAAGTAATATATTGTATTCAAGTCAGTATTAGTACAATATTGTTATTTCAATAACAATTTTGCTACAATTTAAAAATATCGATATTTCCCAGATAAAAATTGAAGTAGATACGAGTTTTTTTCTCTGAAATAATTTGACTGAATTTTATATAAAATACATAGAAAATTATGTGTATTTGAAAATGTCTATCAATATATCATGATATTAAAAATAAAATATTATATAAAACCAAAATTAAACGAAACCTCCTTAGTATTGATAAAAAACCTGCTTACTTTGCTTTTCAAAATATAATCTATCGCCTTCTCTTTGTCGATCCCTGACCAATCGTTAAGCATCGCTGACACGGAACAAGCGCAATACAAAAATCTCATGTCGCTTTCACATCCATCCAACATCGCGGAAAAACTGCCGTCAAAATTTTGACAAGCTTCGATGCCTTCGATTATGTGTTTTCTGTCAACTCGACTCAAGTCGTCGTTTAAAACCAAAAGGGAAGCCAGGGATGTGTACGTCATTGCCAAATGACCACATCGATAATCTGTCGCGTCATTTGGCACTGTTGTCGATGACTGAAAACCAGATTTTTTTCCATCTACGACCTAGAGAATATTTATAAATAATTATATGGATTAATATAAATAATGTATTAAGGTAAATTTAAAAATTAGATATTATTTATGAATGACTATAAAATCAATAAATGAATAAATTATTATGATATTCATTACAATACAAAAAATATAATAAATAATATTATAAAATAATTTATAAATTATAAATAAATAGTATTATAATCATAAATAATCATGAATTATATATGTAATAAAAAATTTGTTATTTTTATTATATAATTATTATTTATTTATATATATAATATAGAAATATTATTATTATTTATCTGTTTTTTATTACACTTTTATTGATTCTAGATTTACTTTTTTATTTTGAAAAAATGAGAAAAATAGTTGTAATATACCAAATTGAATTACTTAAGATTTTCGAATTTATTATAATCTCATTTCAAATATATATTGAATTGCATATCAATTAAATAATTTGAATTAAATAAAAAATATTATTTAAATTTCAGTCTATAAATTATTATAGTACATTCTTTAATTATTATATATAAATAATAGATTTATCAAGATTTACAGATTTATTTAATCATTTTCCATTCGAGTGCCGCAAAAAAAACTTCTCTTGATGTAGGAAAAACACCTGAAGCCTATAAATCCATTCGATTGCTTCCTGTTTTTCGTGCTCTGCGAATTCATCGAGGGAACCTAAAATGTCTAATCCGGAAATGGCGAAAAAGGCAAAAGGCATTCGGTTTAAGTCGTTGGCTCCCATCGAACTTGGTAAAACATGTAGAATTCGCTGGAAATATTTTGTATGTTTCCGTTTGATCAGCTCTGTTGTCATTTTGTGAGATTCAGGAATTAATTTAGAGCTTTTTGAATCCCTGAAAATAACAATAAAATAATGTAACAACTATGAAATCAATGATTATTTAGTAGAGTAAAAACTTTTTTTTTATTAATAAATATTTTTAGAAGATTTAAGCATGCAAAATAATGCAATAAATAAATAACATGATAAATAAATAACTTCACTTCAAGAAAAATTGGGATTGTTTTTATTTTTGAAAATTATTTTGCTATTAAGAAATCATGAATTCTTGGAATAAAGAATAACAAAAATTTTGAAACTACTTGAAAATTAGTTTTTTTGTGGCATAAAAAATTAGATAAGGAAATTTTACTGAAAATTAAACTTACATGCACAAACGAAGAATTTCCTTTTTATAAGTCTCGTGGATAATTATTCAATAACTTAAAAAACACATTTTTGATATTCATCTATTTTTGGACGTTTTATCAATCACTGGGACAGTATTTTAATAATATTTATTCTGTTTTCTGAAACATATGGTGTTTACTAATTTTGTTACTTTTCTTCATTCCAGAGTACGCTACAAGAACGTTCAGGGGCGGACTTACAGAAAAAATTCCCAACTCCCTAACACAGGTATGTATCCTAAGGACAATTATCATTTAATTCTTTCAAGACAAAGTTTATTGAAAAAACATTTTGGGCGACACCTCTTTAATAATTATTTCATAAGTAATAACTCTAAAAATTATCATTAACAATAAACTATCAAGACAGAAGGGTAGATATACTTAAAAATGTTTACTACGTCAAAATTATTTTTTGAGGGATGAAGAAATCAATTTTTCATATAACATAATCAATAAATAAGAAATGTTTCATAAAAAAGCACAAAAGCGCTATAAAGTCTTGGGCTAAGAAATTTCTTATTTTGTTTTACGATATTGAATAACTTTTTCAGAATCCATAAGAATCGTTAACCACCAAAATTTCCTTTTCTTGAAAAATAAATACTTGAGCGATGATGAATTGAAACGAAAAATTTGATGATAAAACTGTTTTTGCTGAAATTCTTGAATTCAAAAAAATGTAGCATAAAAATCTTATTTCGCATTGATTTCTATTGGGCAAAATTCGTTGTTTGACAACTTTTATTTTTTAGCAAGTGCCAATTCGGAGGTAATTTTTATGCAATATTTTTATTGATTTTCGATATAAAATTGTATGTACAAGATATTCTTTGTATTTTATGGATTTCGCGTATTTTCAGTATTCTTTCAATTTTTTAGCATCTATATAAAATCATATGCGATGTATAATATAAATAGATGTTAAAAGTTTTTTCCAACTTTCTATCGCAAGAAATTAAAACTCTCGTAAAAATGAAATTATAGCAATGGTTGATTTACATATTTATATATTGTTATGTATTTTGTATATTAATAAAATATAATTTTTTAACCCTTCCTTCCTGGATCCTGATTCCTGCATTTTATTATTCTTACTTTATTATACATTGTACCTATATTGACATGTCGTTTATGAGCATTGAATTAAATCAATTAAAGATGCGTATATCATACATCAGTTTTAGATTGAATTATTTATTTCATATCTTATTACTTATATTAATATATAAAATTTATTAACCACACATAAACTATTATCGTAAAATAATCAAGAAAAATTGAAATAAAAATCCACAAGGGTTTAAATAATAAAAACTCAATTTCCGACGATTGTTTATTTATATCATTTAACACAATAAATCTTTGTTTTCCTGAAATTATTACGCATAAATAATACATGCCAACATGGAATTGCATTTGTAACATAATAATAAAAGATTTACAATTTCAGAATACACATTTTCCGACTGAAGAAGTTCTTAACAGTTTGACGCTATTTTTCGGATCGTTAATAAATCTCGTAGTAGCATATTTATCGTTTCCTTCATCCGCGAATCATCTGTTTTTGGTTCATTGTTTTCCACGCTCATTTTCTCCAAATCTGCAGAAAGGAGAAAAATCATTAAATAGCGATATGAAAAACGTACAAAGAATCTTACAACGAAAGTATAGCTAATGTAGAGTTTAGTAAAAACTCACGCGCAACTTGGACTTCGATAGCGTTCAACTTCGCATCGATGTGGGTTTGGAAATGACTGATATGCCGGAGAAGTCTGCACTTGCATTCTTCAAGATTTATTGGGGCTTCGGGTTCCGGGATGCAAGGTGGAATCGGACGCTGGTTTCCAATTTCTATATTTTCCGATTCGACTTTCTGATTCGCGGATTGCACTGAAAAACGCCTCATTCATCAAACATCACTTAAAACGCCTTTTTCTCGAGTCAAAGTCCTCGAACACACAATGTTGGAAGAATTCAAGTAAATCTCAAGTATAATTACCACTCTCTTGTGTTGCGGTCGATTCCGGGTCAGTTTTCAGTAAAGCTTCCATGAGGATTTTGCCAGTACTCTGGTTTTCAACATTCTCGCAAATGTTTTTGGACTCCAGCCCAGGATTCGTGTCGTCTTGCAGAATCTTCATCAATTCCAGATCGGAAGCGATGGAGTTTTCGTCAATGTCTTGCCTGACTTGACGATCCAATTCGGAATCAACGTTTCCGACATCTTCTTTGCTTGGTTTCACGTCCTTGCGTTCGCTTTTAACGTACTTCAAAACAGGAACTGGCTCGGTTTCTAGTTTCGAGAATACCACTTTGTCCCATTCCTTTGCCCAAAGGTATAACTTTGGATGATCTTTTTGTCTACAAGAGTAAGACAGAACAGGTTCGCGAATCTTGGAAACAATCATCATAGTTGATCATTGTTGTTGTAAAATACTTACTGAGCAATGTTGATCTTGACTCGCAAACTGTAAAGGACATCTTGAATTTGCAGCAAGGCAGCAACCAAATCAATGGACCTTTTGAGGATTGCTGTCCTTTGGTTGGCTTTCGTTGCATCTTTGGGGCGATTTAATACACTACTAGGCAGGAAAAAAGTAGATTATTGTGGATTATTGCAATTTTTCGATTGGTAGAATTTGCGAAATTCGGTAATCCTTCACTAAGAGAAAAATTTAGTACTTTTTACTAAAAAATATAGTAATGGGGGATTGAGAGGAAGTACAACAAATTTTACTATACCTATACGGTATTGTGTTATTCAAAATATTCGAATTGTAGTCATTGGCAAGTAGTATAGTAATACTTATGAAAAAATGTAGAGATTATGATCATGTAAAGTGATTTCCCATATCTTGTATATTGAGAACTGTTATTTACTAAAGTGAAAAATACAGTATGTTTAGTATTTTTGACTATATTATGTGGCATGAAACGAGAAAAGGGACTTGAGGACCAAAATCGTTTGAGTCTACTTTGTAATGCCCTTGAAACAGATGATATGCCCAAATGAAATTGGTCTTAAGGTCCTTTTTCTCGTTCCACGCCACATATATCAACTTATAATTGTGGTATTTGACGTTTTACTATACTGCATGGAAAAAATAAATATATTTATGGCTAAATGTACTATAATATATGGCAAATTTAAATTATATTCTAGATTTTCCTAGAATATAGTAATTTTTTCAATGTTTATACTACAAACTACTAGGTTTTTTCTCAGTGTTCGGAATAAATTTGGAGCATATGTATTAGGGTGGTTCTTATTTATACAAAGTTGGAAAATGATGCGGGACCGGCCGAAAAATTAATCAAGGTTTAAAAAAAAAAATTTCTCAAAATTTGAGCAAATTCGGACTTTATTAACACGTGCCTCTAGAACAGTAATTTTTTAAATGGGAAATACATGTAATTTATCATCCAAAACAGGAAAAAATTTTTATAGTCCACATGAATTGGTTTCAAAAATTCTACCTTTGCTTTTATTGTTGTACTTGATATCAAATTTTAACTGTAATTTTTCTAGACGACTCCGAAAATTCTTTCTCTTCTTTCAAGCCGAGTGAATATAATAAAATATGATGATATATGATGGAACATGATGGAATATGATGATGGAAAGAATTTTCGGAATCGTCTAGAAAAATTACAGTTAAAATCTGATATCATGTAAACAATAATAGCAAAGGTTCAATTTTTGAAACCAATTCATGTGGGCTATAAAAAATTTGTCTTGTTTTGGATAATAAATTACATGTATTTCTCATTTAAAAATCGCTGTTCTAGAGGCACGTGTTGATATAGTCTGAATTGGCTCAAATTTTGAGAAAATTTTTTTTTTTAATACCTTAATTAATTTTCCGGCCGGTCCTGTATCATTTTCCAACTTTGCCCAAAGAAGGACCACCCTAATATGTATAGACAGAAAACATTTCAGGGAGGGGTTTTTGAAAAAATTTATTTCCCTATGGATTTCTTGATTTTTAATCTTTGGTAATCTGGTTTCGAGAAATTTTTTTTTAATTTCATAAAATGCTGGGTTTAGAAGTTTTAGAAATTTTGGAATACTTAGTTGTTTATTTTTGATGTATGTGTGTAATATCATGGGATTTTATTTTCATGTTTTTCAAGTCACAGAGGTTTGGGTTTTTTTTTATGATACTTAAGTATTTTTCGTATTTTTGTAAAGATTTTCTGATGTTACTGTACTTTCCAAAAATCAGTGCTTGAGGAAGCAAAGTTCTAAAAATGTGTGATATTTTTATAGATTTAAAAAAAATTAATATCTAGACAGATTTTGAGCATTTCATAGATTTCTAGAATTTGATGTTATAGTATATGAAAATTTTTACAATTTTGAGTATTTCAATCAATTATTTTATACAAATTCCCAGTATTTTTTTTTTTTTTTTATTTATTTACTTTTTCAGATTTCCATACAAATAGATTTCTAGATTTATATGCTTTGCGATTCCAAGTTACATAAATTTTTTAAAAAATCATTTATACATAGATTTCTAGAGTTTGACGCTCTATAATTCGAATTTCGATAGATTTTCAAAATTATAATAGATTTCAGAACATCTATATAAATTGTTAGTATTCTATAGATTTCTTGTAATTCCTTTTTTTTATAAAGATATTAGAGTGTTTTCTATAATTTTTATGGCTTTTTATATACGTTTTTCAAAAATGTATGCCCTAGAATTAAAAATTTCACGAATCCTACGAACAAGTTTAAATTTTTCAGAAAACTGTACTTTCATAAATTTTCATCCATTTACTTTTTATTACTTTTATTTTTAGCTTTTTCATAGATTCTAATTTTGCCTCATCATTCACTGTGTAAAAACAATTAAAAATTTTTCTTCTCTACATTCTAGCTAAAAATTTATAGTAAGAATTCTCCTCACAAAGAACCCCTTCAAAAGCCAGGATTATTGTTTTTTTTTTTTTTTTTTTTTTTTTTTTTTTTTTTTTTTTTTTTTTTTTTTTTTTTTTTTTTTTTTTTTTTTTTTTTTTTTTTTTTTTTTTTTAACTAATTTTCCAAATTTTATCCAAATTTCAGGAGAGATTCGAACTCTTAAAAATAACAATTGTATTTTTGTTCTGAAATTTTATTCATCTCCCTTGAAATCATCATATATTCCATAAATAAGCTGAATACTCGAATACCGAAAATAAACAATTTCATCACGATGAAAAAAAATATAACTCGATTCGAAAACACACCAACCTTGGCAATTTTCCACTTTTCAGCCATTCCTGGTCGTGGGTATATTTTTTGGACTGCCTCTGACGATACGAGTGCTGGCAAAAAAAGCATATATATTTTTCGGGGACTTCCTTTTCGCTGTTGACTCCGCAGCAATAACCGTGCTGCCAGCACATGCAAACGTCGCATTGTATCATAAGTCCATCCTCTTCCATCATTCCACAAGTGCAATTGATGATTTCTTCACGTCGTAGACGTTCTAATTTGACCAAATTGCCATTGATCATGGTCATTACTCCTTCTTCTGAATTTCGATAAAATCATGTTCAGAAATACGTTTTTTTTTTTTTTTTCGTAATTTCAGACATTATGAAAACATTCCAATTTTTCAAATCAATTCTTTTAACAGAGAAAAGGATAAGAAAAATTCGAATGACGAGCGCCCAAATCGCAAAAATTGACTATTTTGAATTTTGAATGAATGAACGTGGAAAAAATGAAAAATGTAATGAAAAATGATGTATGAGTGTCTAAAAGTGGATCGAAAATTAATTAATTTGTAAATTTCTTCAAAATAAAAATATGGTGAAAATCCAGAAAAGGGTATCAGAAATATAAAGGATTTGATACTTCACATTTCAGAATTTTTATTTATTAAATTTGAATTTATATAATTTAAAACTTTTTTTGTATTGATTGAATTTAAACTTTCCATTTTTTTTAGAAAAAGAATCACAATGAGAAAAATAAATTTTTTTCAATAATTTTTATCATATTATTCAATAGTTACTCAATAATGGAAAACCTGAATCTATTTTTTTCATACTAAATCATAAATATCGATAACAAATTGTTATCAATTTTTGAAAAATGAGAATAGGAAATTCATAAAAAAATAAATAACAAGACACAAAATAAATAAATAAAATAATCTTACCTTCAGTTTCTTCTTTTTTGACATCTCCTAATTTGGACGCATCACTATTGTCGCAGCGAAAATCGTTCAACTGGCCTGAAAAAAAATAATAATACTCATAATAACAGCATAATTATTAGTAGAATTTGAATATATCTAAATAATAAAACATTTTTTGTAAATAATAAAAAATTAAGTTTCGTACTATTTTCGCTAAATTCATCGCTTCGAGGGTCGAATTTGCCATAGCTGAAATTGTATGAAAAAGAGGATTTTTCGGTGTCCAATGTGCTATCATCGAAGTCTTCGAAATCATCCACGTCATTGACTCCACCTAAAAAACATACAAAAAAAAAGATTTTTGAGTTTACTATAATGAAACTCAGAATATTATTAATTATAATCTATTTTTAGAAACGATTGTCTTATTTTTTTGTTATTTTTCACTGGGTTGGATCTATTATTGGGATTTTCATTTTTAACATTTATAATGCCCAAGAAAAAATAGAGAATTCGGAATTATTTTCAACTTTAAGAACTTACATGAAACAAACTTTAATGTATTTCGATCGATTTTCAGTAATTTCATAGATTTCTGGGAAAATTCAATCTATGTAAATTTTAAGTATTTTATTATAATTTATTTTTAAATAAATTATTATTTGTAATTATAAATACTATAAAAAATATTCGTTTTTTAAGCTTCACTCGATCAAATTTTTTCGTGCAAACAATAAAGCATTTTTAATGTAAAATTACAAACTGTGCTTGAATTTCCAAAAAACTCATTTTACGAATTTTAAAGTGCAGATGTTACGCAGCTGTCGCATTTTTACGGTCTAAATAGCATAGGGAAGACAAAGATATAAAACAAGATTTACGAATTTCCTTATTTTTCTTTCTTTTTTTCGTTTTAAATTAACAAATTTTATAAGAAAAAACTTTAGATTTTCCAGATTGTTAGTATTTTCGTAGAATCTAATTTTTCTTCACAATTCACTGAGTTGTAATAATTTTTCAAATTTTAATTTTTCATGTTATCCTAGCCAAACATTTATACTTCGAATTATGTTATAAAAAAGTTGCTTCAAGGGATAATATTGTTATTTTTAGTGAGTGAAATTAGTAAATCTAATTTTGTTTAACATTCAAAAAAGCCGTTCCCCAAAGTTTGAAAATTTTTATTTCCGAACAATTGAAATTGAAAACCGATTAAATTTTTTGAACCTGAATAAAAGTTTTTTTCGTAAAAATAAAACTAAATCATTATTCTTTTCCTTACGATTTTAGTTAGCTTCAACTTGAAAAAATTGAAAAAAATAACAATGAAGCATTTTTAAAGTAAAATTACAAATTGTGCTTGAATTTCCAAAAAACTCATTTTACGAATTTCAAAGTGCAAATGTTACGCAGCTGTCGCCTTTTAATTATTCAAAATAGCATAGGAAAGACAAAGATAGAAAACAAGGTTTACGAATTTTCCTATTTTTTTTCTTTTAATCTCCAAATTTTATCTACAAAATTTAAAAATATTATTTCATTCATATATATAAATTTTTCAACAAATTTGTATTACATAAATTTATATTTTTTATTATAATTATTCATAATATTTTATAAATCATAGGTATTAAATTATTAATAATTATACTTATTTATTTTTACTTATTATTACATTAATTTTATTTAATATATATTATAAACTTTAATTTAATTCATAAAATTTAAAAAATGTTGAATTTTCTTTCTTTTTGTCGAGTTGAATTGATGAATTTTATGAGCAAAAATTCTAGATTTTCCAAATCGTCAGCATTTTCGTTAATTCAAATTTTTTTTACAATTCACTGAATTGTAACAATTTTTATGTTATCCTAGCCAAACGTTTATACTAGAAATTCTGAAAAAAAAAAAAATTGTTTTGAAGCCAGGAGTACTTTTTTTGTTTAGTGAGTAAAATTATAAAATCAAAGTCTATTGAACTTTCAAAAAAGGGATTCCCCCAAAAGTAAAAAAATTTTAATTTTATAACAATTGAACTTTAAAAGCAAATAACCATTTTTCAAATCCTTCAAAATTTCAGTGAACAAACCTCCATAATTTCTTCTTACAGTCCCTGGCCATATTATTAAGCCAAAGCTATTATTGAGTTTTTTTGCAATTTTAATTATGATGCTCCTAGATTTTTAGAAAGTTATGTCAAATAATGAGATCGAATATAAAATATGATGAATTACGTTACATAATTATTATATATTTATAATACATAAATGTAATATGTATAGTACAATTATTTTCAAAAAATTGTAAAGCATAAACAAAGAAACTACATCACATGATTTCAATGTATTCTATTACGTATTCAATTAGGGTTAACTAAATATTGTACATAATAAAATTAATATAGATACTTAATATAGTGTACGTTTTGACGTATTCGTGCAAGCACTACTTCTACCTATGTTTAAACGTGGGAGATAATTTAAAAAGTGTGTAAAATGTTACCATAAGTATTAAAATACAATTACTGATAATAATTGCTAGCGGTCTTTCAATAAAACAATTCAAAGAGTGGGAAATACTTATATTTATGAGCTAAATTTTAATAATAATTGCTTAAATTTCAGAGAAAGTTCGACCTTAACACGGCTTAAAAAAAACTCACGTTGTCGTTTTTTCATGCTCGGCGTCAAATCCGAATCCGCTGTTCTCACAGGCAAAAGCGTCTTGACACCTGTATGACCTTTTTCCTCCTTGATCTTAACATTGAAAACATCATTTTGAGGAATCCCCCCATCCAACCCCCTCCAGTTTTCCACTGTCGAGCTCAAAACCGCGGCCAAATCGTCCTTGCAATCTTCCGTTTCCACACCCGCAGACGTCGTCGACAATTGCAGTTGATTCGGCATTTGGGGCTTGTCCTTGCGCTTGTCAGGCTTTCCCAATCGATCCAGGAAATTCATGTTCTTCTTCGGCGATATGTCGCGAATCGTTCTGGCATAAGCCAAATCGGCAACGTTCGGAGTGGTGCCCAAAAATTTCGAGTACTCGGGATGGTAATGTTTAATGTGCATTTGGAGAAGATTCTCTTTTCGGAAATTTTTGCTGCAGCCTTCTTTGGGGCATTTATAAGCACTGTCTTCCATTTCAACTCTCAATCCTCCGATGAAAACAGCTGTGAAAGAAAAAAAAAAACAAATTTGTATGAAAAAATTGGTTTGCATTATTTTATTGTACTTTGAAATAAAAATTTTAGCAAAACCCTAACATCATACTCACAGTAAACAACTTCTGATATGCACAACAAAGATCGAATAATTATTAACATGGAAAAACAATTTTTGTTTAATAACTCGTGTTCGAGTAAATTACCATTGTCGTCAGCTGGTAAAATTGACGACGTCGAAGTTGAAACGTTAGATCCGGTTCCTAAATTTGGATCTGAAGTATTTGAAAATTTGGTCTTGGCTGGTGTTGCCTTGCTTTTTCTCATCTCGTAGTCGATTTTGCTTCTGTACATGTTTGACCTTTTGGTTCGGTGAATGCAAAAGTCAAATTGCTCGGGGTCGAATGGATACTGGCCCAAATTGTCCACGTATAATTTTATGTCATTGCGGGAACGAAACTTTTTCGTCGTCGATTCACTTTAAAAATTGTTATAAATTTTGTAGTTATTTAGTTATTTTTACTGAGTTTTTGAAAATTGTATTGATTATGTTTATGTGTGAAATAAAAAGTTGTTGGGACAAAGTCATTTTTTAAATTTTGATCTTGATGTTTTTGAAAGTATATTGAGATTTTATGATAAATTAATAACAATTTAATACGATTATATTTGTTTATATTAATTCTTTATTCACTTATAATCAAATGTAAATAACATAATAATTGTATAATAACATACATTGAAATTTAATGAAAATTTTTTAATATATACTAATCAGATTATTCAATTAAATACTACATGAAATACTAAATTATTTTTTACTATATTACCAATAATATACATATAATATAAATATAATTTGACTGAAATGATAAATATTATTATTAGAACCAATCAAATTCAACAATTAAAAAACGATTTTATAATACGAATATCAGTACAGATGTTTTTCAGGTCTTTATTCCAAACTTACTGTATAAAAAAAACATCCCATTTTCCAGCGGAAGAACCAGCTTGTCTCTGAGTAAAATGTTTCTGCCAACCTGGCGGCAATCGACCATCAGGTACAATAATAGAACGACGAAGGCCTGAAAAAATGAACCCAATAATCATCAACAAACTAATTTTTTTTTAAATAAAAAATATCTATTTGAAATTTGGATAAATATTTATATAACTATAAAAATAAAACATTTGGATACAATATAAAGGAAAAAAAAACGATTTCCCATCAGTCATAAAATGTTTCTTTTGAAATTATGTGTTTCCCTTTGGGATTTTGATTCTTATAAAAACCTTATAAAATTTTTATAAGAAAAACTGTTTTTATAAACTTTATAAAATAAATTTTCTTTTTTGCAGAAATTATTATACAAACTTTTTAAAATAAATTTTTGTTTCATAAAAAATTTATTCAAGTAAATTTATATGAAAAAAACATAGAAATTAAAAATTTATCATAAGATTGAAAATATTTTTATAAGGTAGGACATTTTTTTACAAGAGTTTTATAAGGTCGATTTTATGAAAAAAGAGAATTCTTAGAAAAAATGTCCAATTCTTATAAAAATTTTGCCTTTTTTTATAATAATCAAAATCTCTAGAATCTAGGGTTTCTAAAAATATAAAGAAAAGGTTGGAAGAAAATAATAACATTTTCATCATAAAAAAAATTATTTTCAATCTTATGATAAAATGTTTCATTTGAAATTACGTGTTTCCCTTAGAATTTTGATTCTTATAAAAACCTTATAAAATTTGTATGAAATAAACTTTTTTTTTAAAGTGACTTTATGAAAACTTTATAAAAAAATTTTCTTTTTTGCAGAACTTCATATACAAGTTTTTAAAATAAATTTTTGTTTCATGGAAAATTAATTAAAGTAAATTTACATTGAAAAAATCATAAAAACCAAAAATTTATCATAAGATTGGAAAATTTTATATAAGGTATGAAATTTTTTTTTACAAGAATTTTATAAGGTCGACTTTGTAAAAAGGAATTCTTACAAAAAATGTCCAGTTCTTATAAAAATTCAGCCTTTTTTACAGTAATTAAAACCTCTAGGATCTAGGTTTTCTAAAAATATAAAAAAAAGTTTAGAAAAAAATAACACTTTCTTCATAAAAAAATTATCTTTTACAATCTTAAGATAAAATGTTTCTTTTAAACTATGTGTTTACCCTAGTGATTTTTATTCGTATAAAAACCTCATAAAATTTTTATAAGAACAACTTTTTTTATAAAGTGACTTTATAAAATCTTTATGAGAAAAATTTTCTTTTTTGCATGAGTTTATATACAAATTTTTTTAAATAAATTTTTGTTTCAAAAAAAGTTAATTAAAATAAATTTATATGAAAAAAATTATAAAAATTAAAACTTCATCATAATGAACAATTTTTTGTAAGGTTGTCTTCATAAAAAACAGAATTCTTACAAAAATTTCCGATTCTTATAATAATTTGGCCTTTTTTATAAAAATCAAAATCACTTGAATCTAGTGTTTTTAAAAATATTTAAAAAAGTTGAAAAAAAAAAAAATAACACTCTCGTTATAAAAAAATTATCTTTTCCAATCTTACCATTCAAAAAATAGGATGAGATGAAAAACTTATATTTCAATTGTCAGTAAATAAACTATTTTTTACCGTCACATCCTTCAAGGATGTAGGCCTCAGTTCCTTGGGGCTCTCCGTTGACCCACTCCGGGCAAAAATCATCAATAGTCTCACTTTTCCCACTCTCTTTTTTCACTTTTGTCGACTTTGGTTTTTGCGGTGAATTAGCCATTAACGGAACGCTGTACCCTGGCAATTCCGAACTCACGATTTCTTGTTCACCTTCAATTTTCATGATCTCCATCTCATCTAATACAGATTCTTCAATATCGATCTTCGCCTTCTTCGAATCCGTACCAATGAGATCTACAGGTGGATCTTTTCTTTTCATGTCGTCTTCGATTTTATCGAATTCAGCAGGAGTCTAAAAACAACAAGAAACAAATTTGAAAACATAAAGTACTTTTTCCTTCTGTTTCAAGAAAAAATTCTACTAACTTGATCGACTTTACAGGCTGCAATTTTCGTCATTTTTGATGATTTGACTATTTTTTCGTATCCATCATCGTACAATACATTGTAACGATCTGTAAATATATATAAAAAAAAAATAAATGGCAGATTTCTTGCAAAAATTTAAGATGTTTTTTCCCTTGCCATTTTTCATAAAACTCAAAATCAAGAAAGTTATTCAAGTTCGAAATTTCAAAAATAAATGCGCTTTTTCGACAACTGGGGATAAAAACCACTGACCAAAATTTTATCATTATTTTTCTGAGTCGAAAAGTAATTTGCCACTTTTTACAAAACTCATAACCAAAAAGGATATTCAAGTTAAAAGTTTCAACCAATCAGATTCGCTAAATTTAAAACTGTAATATCTTTTTTGATTTGATATTTGTGAAAAGAGAAAAAGGACTTTTCGGCTCAAAAAAATAATTATAATAAAAATAATAAAAAGAAAAGTGGCCTTTTACACACGGCGTTGAATAAAATTTTTCTTACAATTTATCCAAATTACTTTATTCCAAAACGAAATGTATTCACTGAATTCATAATTATTTCGAAATAATTCAGTATTTTCAGAAATATATATATTTTTTTTACCATGGCCAAGAACAGCGTCGACTTTTGCAGGATATTTTCTCCCGTCGGCCCAAGTAGCCATGACTCGATCTCCGATGTCGAATGTTTTCCTTTTACCACTAAAAATCGCGCCCCTTTTAATTTTTTTCTTCTTACTTGCCACGATAAGTGAGGATAGAAAAAAAAACAAATTTAAACAAAAATATTACAAAAAGTATTAAAAATGAAAAGGTAAAATAGTAAAATAAAAATAATAATCATAAGTAGAATATAAAAGGTCAAATTAGAGTCCTGGATTTTTTTAAAGCTTTACTTTTCATAACGACAATCGTTAACAAAAAAATTGTATAGGGGGGGGGGGGGGTTAATGTTTGATCTCGATATTACTTTCCTTAAAATCTATAAAATATTGAAAATTGGTATTGAATTTCAGAAAGCTTTATAAAAATTTATATTAGAACACTCTCAAAGTTATATAAATAATGAGGAAATATGAAAAATACTAAAATACAAAATTGTAACCTCAGTGACTTAAAAGTCACTAAAATCGAGTTCCATCATATTGAATACGTATAGAAAAATGTTAGACTTTGGACTATAAAATTAATATAAATTAAAAACTTCTATTATATTATGAATTAAAAACTACTAAAACAAATTATAAGGTAGATAATTAAATTATTATTAATTTAAATTATTGAATCATATTAAATTAAAATAAAAAATATAACTATAAATAAATATAAATAAACAAAATTTAATACTGTAAATTTAAAACTCCGAAATATGTAAAATTGAAAAATCATGTTACCGAAACCAGATCGTCAAAGTTTGAAAATTTAAAAATCCCAAAAGAAATATATTGTTCAAGTATTTCGGAAATTTCCAAATTTTATGTTATTAATACAATTTTGTAGTATTTTATCGGTATTTTTATAGATTTATTGTATTTCTATGCCTCGATGATAAAATATTGAAATTAACAACAATTTGAAGTTTTTAGTATTTCTATAGATTTCTAGTCTATTGTACATTACAAAATCCGGCCGGATTGCGTCCGTCGCTTAATTAACAATAAATTATTATTTTTTTGAAAATCTATAAAATATTGAAAATTTGTTTCGAATTTCAGAAAGCTATATAGAAATTCATGATATCAGAAAACTCTTTGAGTTGTATAAATAATGAGGAAATATGATAAATACTAAAATACAAAATTCTAACCTCAATGACTTAAAAATCATTAATCATATTAAAATCATAATATCATTATATCATAAAAATATAAATTAAATTTAATCATAAATCATAGAATCATTAATCAAAATCATAAATTTCAATAATTTGAAATGTACAACAATTTGAAGTTTTTAGTATTTTTATAGATTTATAACATATTGTAGATTGCTATATAGATTTATAGAATTCGATGCTCTTGAAGTATAATTTCAATAGATATTCAATATTTTTTAAGATGTCTGGGAAATCAGATCTAGGCCGATTTTGAATACATATATTATATTATATTATGTATGCGTCATTTCATGAGAGATTTACAGTCAAAAACTTTTTTCAACCAAATATTTTTTTTCGTGTTTTCAGATCGAAAATAATCGACACGTATTTTTTTTTCAATGTGATACTTGAAAATTTCGAAATATGATTTTTTAAAGTTTCGTAGTCTGTAAAAAAAATTTTTTTTATGGCAAACTGTTAAAACAGTTTTGAAGATAATATGTTCCCTTTGTACCTTAATTGTGCCTAGGCGTACAAGCTTTCAAAAAAACTATAGAACACCTACAGTTTTTTTTTAACAACAATATAGTGCATTGTTATAAACAAATTCATTTTTTCCAAACTTGGAAGTATTTTTTTCGATTTTTTTTCGATACATTTTTTTTAAATGTTTATAAATATGCACGCAAAATTTTGGAATGGAGAAATGAAAATTGTAGGTGTAACGAATTTTCTTAATCTGCCCCGCGCGTTGCAGCGAGCGAGTTACTGCGCGCATTTTGACAGCAGGTAATAATGTACAGAATAAGTTCACTTATAAGCAGTGTTTGTGTAAAAATTTTTATTTTTTCATGTTAACATTTGAATTTTACAACTTGAATTTTCAAGTATCACATTGAAGAAAAAAAATTAGTGTCGATTATTTTCGATCTGAAAACACGAAAAAAAATATTTGGTTGAAAAAAAAATTTTGACTGTAAATCTCCCATGAAATGACCCATATGTATATAGATCGTACATATTTTTTCAGGTTTTTCAGAAAACAGTTCTTTATAGCATTTTAATACTTGTAGTTTTTCTTTCTTTTTTTTTTTTGCTCGAACTACTTTTTGGTATTTTCATGAATTTCTGTCATAATTTCTAGAATTCTCTACTCCAGAGTTCAAAGTTTCTTAGTTTTTAACTATTTCCTAAGTTCTCGTTTCATTTTTATTATTCACTGAGTTAAAAAAAAATTTCTGCAATTTATTTTTTCAACGTTACCCCAACCAAACATTTATAACAATAATTTTTCTGAAACCAAGATTGCTGTTATTTTTGAGTTACTGAAATTAAAAATTATGAATTGTATTTAAATTTTCGGTAAGTACATTTTTTATCATTTCCATTATTTTCATTTATTACCTTATTTTTAAAACTCCCAGTTCATTATTCCTATTTTTTGTACACGAAATAATAATTTTACTCCAATTTCAGGGGGGGGAGGGGACCTTTAAAATTCCTCTCGCTTAAACCCAGTTATAAAAGTATCGTTCAAATCGATAAAAAAAAATATTTACTCACTTTGATTGAATTTGGGAAATTCTAGGACTGTCCATTGGAATCCATTCATCGAATCTTGAACTCCATTTATCGAAATGGATGAGAACTTCGCGTTCCACCCAATCAGCTTCTACCACTCTTGCAGGATGCCTGAAAATTAGAACCATAATTTATTATAACCATAATTTTGTTATAAATTATACAATAACAATTTCTGACGATTGATGTTTCAATTGGGAAGTTGCATGAAAAAAAAATCAAATTTTAAAATATGATAAGAATTATTGTTAGTTTATCAGCAATAAAAAAAATTAATGCAACTTCCCAATTATAAATCGAAATCGACTTAATTATTAGTTCAAACATTACAAAAACAATTTTTCATACCATTCTTCACTGAATCCTTTGGCCTCCAATCTAGTTCCAGGGATGAAACTCATATTGCTAGAATTCGAAGCGCTCGGATTGTCATTTTCACAAGTTTCGTTACCAACATGCTCGTTTTCGTTAGTCGTTACGTCTTCAGCCTCATTCGTCCTATTCTCGTTGGTTTCTAAAACCTGATTTTCTAACGTTAGCTGCATCGCATTTGCAATTTCTGAATTCAGGGTGTCGACAGTTTTTTGCGGTTGGAGGTACTGAGTTTTCATGGAAATGTTCACAGGATCTGTTGGAAAAAAAAACATACCAACCGCCTGAGATTTTGTTATTAAAATAATATGAAGTTTCGTTATTTTAATTTATTTATTTACCCGGATGATTTTCGTAATCCGAAAAAATTGTTGGGATGGTTCCCTTTTTTAATAAAAACTTGTTGTTGGTAGTTAACAAGTTTATATCGTAGTCGGTTCTCAGGAAATGCCTGTGACAGACGAGTTGTCCAGGACTTGGTTTGAACTCGGAGTGAAATCCACCACTGGCCAACCACCTGCCTCGAAGTGCCTTTGAACGAAATTATTTTTGCAATTATAACTACAAAACTAAAATAAATGGAAAATATTGAAATAACAGTATTATCTACTATATCATAAATAGTTCCTGTTATTACAATCACAAAAATTACGAATAATAGCAATTACTAATAATTAAATGTTGATGATCAATTAATGACATGTCCTATAATGTATATACATGTCAATTAATGTCCCATATTCCTAATTTTTTATTATAATATCTGAAAAACTTTAGATTTGAGAAAAATATTTCTGAGTTTCCAAATTCAGAAAAAAAAGGTAAAAATTTTTGGAAATTATTGAGAGGGGGTATTATAATATTATAATTTTTCAATATGCAATACATTTTTATAAAAATCTCAATTTTTTGTAAATACATGTTAATCATGCAAAATTTTTGGTTAGATTAAAAATATTTTACAAAAAAAAGCAATTGGAAAAATGTATACCGCATTTTTAGGGAATTTGTGAAGAGGCAAGCCTTTGCCTCGCGACTCACGAACATCACCCTCGCAACTCAACACGCAACATTTCCGCGCCATCCTGAAAAAAAAAATTGACTACTTGTTTGTTTCTATTCATTATAAATTATGTAGGGTTTATTTTCTTTTTTAATTCTCAAGATTCACTGAAAAAAAATTTGGAACTATCAGATTTTGTTATTTAAATTTTGTTATTTTAAATGTTATTTTCAATACTTAATTCAGGTAAAACGTTTTTAAAATTCTAGTCTTTATTTCTAATATTTTTATTTGCTTAGAATTTTAAATATCAGGGATTTTTTAAACAAGTTCGTTAAATGGTACAGTTAAAAAAAATTAGTTAAGAACCTTATTTTTTTATATTTTTGATTGATTTTAAATTTTAACGATTGAATAAAACTTTTAAATTGAGAAAATTCTTTAAATTTTGAATTTCTGCTCATATGTAGTTTTTGTGAATCAAGACTTTGAATCAGAATTCATATTTTTTGCCTTACGATTAATAATTTTTTGGTTTTGAGCAAGAAATTTCAAAATCCACAATTTTCTTTTCAATTTTTCCAAAAGAAACATTTTAATATTTCTCCTAACATGTTAAAATTTATAATATTTCCAAATTTTGAAACAAAATCATTTTGATCATTAGAGATGTAAATCTTTTCGATAATTTTATACAAAAAATTTCGAGAAACAAGAATTTCTGGAATATTGTTTAAAAAAAGTAATTGTTAAAAAAATAATGGTATAAAATTTTTTTTTAAAGTAATGCAAATTATCAAAATGTTGAAATTTTTTCTCAACCTCTCAACTTTTTTAATAATTATTAAAATTAGTAATTAATAAATGATTTTGAAAATTCCACTTTTAACTTTTCGTAAAGTCCCAACATTTTGAAAAAAAAGTATATTTGTGTTTATATTATTTACTATTCAAACATTCGTTTGGGAAATCAACTTTGACCGTGAAAATTTATTTTCTAGTATCAACATCTTATTTATGAAAAATTTTTTAAGTTACAATTATTATTCGTTTTATTTTTATCATTCAGTTATCACACTGCAATTTTTTTTACATCTTGAATGAACATATCGATGGGTCCCTGCTACCAGAAGAACGTATAACTCGCGGCACCTGAACATTCGAACGTTCATCGCTCCTGAACATTTTAGTGTATCATTGACAGAGGTTGAACATTCCAGCGTACCCACAAAATCACAGTTTCGAGATAACTTGATGTAAAGTTTCCGTCACTTAAGAAACACAATGATAGCTTGAAAACAATGTTACACATGTTTCTAATCACATATTATTTATATTTTTAAGACATTATTTTTAGACTAATTTTTTTGTAATTTTCAACAGAATAATAAATATTATTTTTTTAATATAAAGCAAGAAAGACAAAAATTGCACATATTAAAAATATTTGTCCATAAAAAAAAAAAATGATGATAATTTAGTGGGTTTCAAAAAAATAATTGTATACTACAATAAATAACCTTCGTAATAACTTTTTATTCTTTAAAAATATGAAAGCTGTAAACTTCATTATGAAAAATTGATTCATTCTCTCAAAAAATATTTTTGACGTAAACATTTTTAAGTATCTACCCTTCTGTCCTGAAACTTTACTGTTTTTGACAATTTTCAGAGTTATTACTCATAAAATAATGATTTCAATAATTATTATAGTAGTGTCGTTGAAAATCTTTTTCAATAAAGTTGATCTTGAAAGAATAAAATGATAATTGTTCTCAAGATTTGTTCCTGGAATCATCAATGGCATATTTTACATATTGTAATGAATAAAATTTATTTGTTTAAAAAATTACATGTAAGTTACTATTGCGAAAATATTTTTTTGTAAAAAGCATATGTCTTTCATGGTTTCTAAAGCCGTTTTTGCGTATTTTGCATCAATAATATTGATAATTATACTATAATAAATTTCTTGTGTTTAAATAATAAAATGTAACTAATTATTGTTGCAAAAAATTTTTTTTCAAGACGCATATGCTTTTCATGGTTTTAAAAGCCGTCTTTTCCATATTTTTTATCAGAATAATGAAATTTGTTTGTTTGAATAATAAAATTTAACTAATTATTATTGCAAAAAAATTTGTTCCAAGATGCATGTGCTTTTCATGGTTTCGAAAGTCGTCTTTTGCATATTTTGCGCCATAATATTAAAATACATTTGTTTAAATAATAAACTTCAACTAATTATTGTTGCAAAAAAAATTTTTCCAAGACGCATATGCTTCTTTTATGCTTTTTTTAAACATTTAATGTTCCTACTACGGAAAATTAGAAATAAATTAAAGATTTTTAATAACTGAACTTAGAATTCCAGATAAATATAATAAAATAACATTTTCTATATGTATAACAGTAAAAAAGCCTTTCAAAAACTTCCCTAACAATCGTTACTTCGAGTTGCTTCGAGTTCAAAGACGTCCTGATTTGTTTTTCAATTTTAAAGGGTATTTTTGGAAAAAGTTCAAAAATGGAGTTACGCTGGAATGTTTAACCTCTGTCAATGATACGCCAAAATGTTCAGGAGCGATGAACGGTACGTTCAAATGTTCAGGTGCTGCGAATTATACGTTCTCCTGGCAGGGACCCATCGATTGATTGTTGAAGAATGAAAAATAACAAAATTCAATACATACAATTAAAATAAAGAGGATTATGAAAAATTCTTTTATTTTTCAATTTTTATTAAATACTTCATTATGTAGTTTTTCCAAATCAAGACTTGTGAATCAGAATTCATACTTTTTGCTCTACAATTAATAATTTTTTGGTTTTGAGCAAAAAATTTAAAGTTCCAAAATTTTTCTTCCAATTTTTCCAAACGAAACATTAAAATATTTTTCTTAATATGTTAAAATTTGTAATATTCTATTTTTCTTAATTTTACTACGAAATCATTTTCTTCATTAGATAAGCATATTTGTATGAAAGAAATTTTGAGAAACAAAAAATTCTGGAATATTGTTCAAAAAGTATGCAAATTGTCAATATTTTAAACATCATTTCTCAACACTCAACTTTTTAATAATTATTTTGATTAGTAATCATTGAATAATTTTGTATTATCCAATTTTAATTTTTTGTAGCTTCCCAACAGTTTAAAAATAAGTGTATTTGTGTTTTTATCATTTACAATTTAAATATTCGTATTAAAAATCAATTTTGAACGTGAATATTTATTTTCTAGTATCAATATATCAGTTATGAAAAATTGTTAAAGTTACTATTATTATAATTTTTTTTTGTCATTCAATTATCACTACAATATTTTTTACATCTTGAATAAACAAATATTGTTGAAGCATGAAAAATAAAAAAATCTAATACATACAATTAAAATTAAAAGGATTTTAAGAAATATTTCATTTTTGCAATCAAGACTTTTGCGATTCGGAATTAATTTTTTGCCTTTTAATTAATAATTTTATGACTTTCAGCAAGAAATTTCTAGTTAAAAAATTTTCTTTCCGGTTTTTTCAAACGAAATATTTTAATATTACTCCTCACGAGTTAAAATTTTTAATATTACGAATTTTTAAATTTTATTACGAAATCATTTTCATCATTGGAGATGCAAATTTTTTCAATATTAGTATGCAAGAAATTTTGAGAAACACAAATTTTTGACATATTGTTAAAAAAATTATGCAAATTAAATACGATTTTTAAAAAATCGCATGATTTTCATTCTTATCAACATTAAAAAATAATTATTTGAATATGTCTTAATTTGATAATTTTTCACTATCAAATTCTAAATTTTTCTAACCTCCCAACATTTCAAAAACACATATATTTGTCTTTTTATTATTTACAATACAAACATTTGTGCTTAAAATCAACTTCAAACGTCAATATTTATTTACTAAATATGTCAGTTCGCAAAAGCCATTAGAGTTCTGATTAATTTTAATCTCACTTTCATCATTCAATATTTACACACTGTAATATTTTTTCAATCTCTTAAACAAAAATTGTCAAAACCTACAAAATCACTAATTTTTTAATGTTTTCCGAAATTTCAACTAATAATCTCATGTATTAACATACTCGAATCGTTTCACTTTTTCACGAAAAAACGAAAAACGCTGTGAACAACAAACTGTTTATATGCTGCTTCCCAGCTGAAACTGATCAACAAGGGACAAAAAAATTTGACGGAAAGATTACCTTAAAAAACTATTCACTGCTAAATTTTTAAACGGCTACCATTGTTTATATTTTCACCTGTTGGAAATTGCACTTAACCCAAATATTCAAGCAAATATTTCACGGATTATTTTTTTCTTTTATTTATCGAAAAGAAACTATTTATTCTGTTTTGGATTTTGACGTTTCAATGAATTTGTTGCAATTTGTTGTATTGGCATTCTTTCACTGCTACCAACATCCGTAAAAATGGATTTTTTTGTGACTTTGTGACGAGAACTCACAAAAACACATGGCTTCTACTACCCCTATAAGGTAGTAGCAGTACCTATTTATATTAAAGCACTATAAAAGCGGGTCTCGGTTAGAGAGAGGTCCCATTTGTCATGTGACGGTCTTGTGACGGTCATATGACCGTCACAGGACCGTCACATGACCGTACATTTTATGACATTATGACCGTTATGACGCAAATTTAAAATAACGGTCACGGCACATCTATATAGATGCATTGAAAATTATATTTTTTTATGTCAATTT
>JAPYZL010171813.1:0-25384 GCA_030522825.1 Platygaster orseoliae
TACCGGCCTAGGCCGGAAAAGTAAACAGCTGTGCGCTGTTTTGTTGTGCATGTAGCCGTTTTTTGCTTCCTCTTGTTTTTTGGGAGCAAAAAACACGTTAAAAAAAAAATAAAAATTTTTTCAAAAAATTCATTCCTTTAAAAGACATATTTTTTCAAAAAATTTGTTTTCCAATAATTTTTTTCCAGAAAAAATTTTTTTTTTTGAAAAATTTTTTTTTCCAAAAGAAAAGTTTTTTACAGAAAAATTTTGTTTTTCGAAAAAACTTTTTTTTTCGAAAAAAAATTATTTTTGAAAATTAAGAAAAAAAAATTTTTTTCAAGTATAGTAAATACTTAAGAGTTTTGCAAAAAGTAGAGTGTGCACCTCGGCCATCAAAGTAGGCCCTCGTCGCGCAGGCAGAATTTTCAGTTCGAGGCAAGCACAGGCGTGATTTTCAGTACGAGGGGAGTAGTACGGGCGTGATTTTTCAGCACGAGGCGAAGACGAGTGCTGAAAAATCACGCCCGTACTCCCCTCGTACTGAAAATCACGCCTGTGCTTGCCTCGAACTGAAAATTCTGCCTGTACGACAAAAGCCTACTTTGCTTTGCGGCCTTGGTACACAATCTACTATTCTTACTTGAATCGATAATATACATCAAACTCATATAAAATTGTTTAGATTAAAGAGTTTGGAACGTTTTGACGAATAACTGTTGGGAAATGGTAACTTTGAAAAGACTTGTAATTTTTACTAATTGTTTGTAAGTAGGACTAATAATGTCGACACCGTTCACAAACTTAATAATCGATTTCGGTAAAAAAGATGCAGGAGCAAAAAATTATTAAAATAAGTATTACTTTACATGTACAAAGAAAGATGATTAGTAAGGCAGAAGATAGATAAGAAATCGATTTTATCTTATAATATATGACCATCAAATCATTTTTTATGAAGTGCTAGAATTCATAATCATCAGTATGTAGTTGAAAAAGAGAATTTTCAAAAACTAGCAAATTTACGTTAATAATTATGAGGAAAAGTAACAGTCCTAAACGCGATCGTTGTTGGTTATCATTTTGGTATTACACAACCTTTTATTCTATTTTTAATCTAACTTGTAAGCCATTTATTGGAAATTCATTTAATATCTGTTTGACAAACTTTAAATATCAAAATATTAGATATCAATACTGTCATACGTTTTGGCAAAATCTGTACACTTAATAGTAACTTTCTTTCTATTTCGCAAAGATTTATATAACTCATTGGTATATAAAATTAAATTTGATTGAGTTGTATGTTGAACGAAATTTGGAAAATGTTTTTTGTCACAGAAATTTTCGTCAAAAATGGATAGTAATACTCCTCTCCAACAGATTTGTAAAATATTCTTGCAATATTTAGGTTAACTTTCCAGATAAATAACATTTTTACGTTCTATAATTCTTCAAATTCAAATGGGCAATTTTTATCGTTTATTCAAACTGTTCAAATTGGTTTTTTAGATTATCGTACAATATGGATTCCCGCAATCGTTAAGGAATTTCAAAATATGACTTTAAATTGTCTGACACAGTTGTGTGTGTTTTTTTTTTCTTTTTTTTTTTCATTGATGATGGCAGTTTTTGGATTTGAGGAATCTTTTTCATACTCCAGATTTATACAACCGGTAAAAATTTTGGGTTCACTATTTCTAAAAATTTATATTCTTTCATGATGCAAGTTTCTTACCTCCAGGGATTTAATTAAAATACATTTTTTCATAAAACTCGTATGCCTTGAGTCAAAAATAATTGGGGAAAATTCAGATGAATTTCTATATTAATATCCAAATAAAATTTTTGTGCGTTGGATTCTTTTTTCTAAAAAATAACGTTTTTTAACTAGTGTCACATTCGTGCAAACCATTATTTTATTTTTTAATTAAAATATTCAAATAAACTTCACATAAATCTGTAATTAAAAGTACAGTTCTTGGATACAAAAAAATCATTAAATATGCACACCAACGAGAAAAAAAATGAAAACATGCGTTTTTTGTGATTTTGAAAAATTCTAGAATTGTGCCCTTAATTTTCCGATTTTAATTAATTTTATCAAGTTTCATCTATAGATTAAGTTCAGTAACAAAATAATGATTGGTTTGAGTGTGACATTCGTTTCAAAACGTCATTTTTTGAGAGAAGGACACAAAATAGGTGTTATTTTGAAAATAATATAGATATTCATCCGAATTTTCCCAAATTCTTTTTGACTCAAGTCATATGAGTTTCATGAAAAAATACATTCATATAAGATCCCTAGAAGTAGGAAACTTTCATCGTTGAAGACTATGAATTGTTAAAAATAGTAAACCCAAACTTTTCACTAGTAGTGTCACTGCCCTGCAAAAGTTTGGACTCATTTGGGAAAATCGCTTTCTTTTTATTCGTCACTTTATTTATTGTTCTTCTCAGACAGTTAAATGCACATGTTTTTATAGCAAAATATACATTACATTTTTACATTTTTTTACATTTTTTACATTTTTCGTTAAATTTAAATACCTCTAATATTAAGTACACTGCCGGTCAAAAAAACTTGACCGATGACGGAAAAACCAATTTTCTGACTTATCACTCATGTTTTATGTATTGTAAATCTTTTATTTCCACAGTTTCTGAAGAAATGTACATAACTGAAGCTTATTAAACATTTCAAAAGTATTATTCAATAAACATGATGAAAGAATAAAAATATGAAATATATAGGGGAGACTGGGGCAAAATGCGCAGTTTTTGATATTATTAAATTTTTGAGGCAGCATAAGGGCTGAGAGGATGTGCAAATGGCACTATATTGTAGCCCACATACATATGTGGCTACAATGTAGCGTCAGGCAACTTTAGTTCTAGTTGAACCTTATGCCTATATTTAAAAAAAAAACGATTTTCTGCGCATTTCGCCCCACGCTGGGGTAAAATGCGCAACCTTTGGGCAAAATGCGCAATTCCGAAAAATAGGGTTTTCACGAGGTTGATTGCTGAAAAATTGTGGGAAACACAAAGTAAATGATTTCATTAACAATTTCAATGAAAATTTTTTTGTTCGGAACAAAATTTGATTCTGAAAATTTTTATTTGTTAAGAACAAAAATTTTATAAGTAGCGATCGAGTGTCCGTCGAGCAACAGAAAAGCGTTTCGACGCGCAATTTGCAGACATTCTCTTGCGGACAGTCTTGTACGCTTCGAATAATTTTCCACCATCGATACGCTCTGTTTTGCGAACATGAACGCGAACCATGATGAAAAAAAAATGCTAAAAAAAAAACAAAAAAAAAACAAATTTAGAGAAAGTACGTTATTTCACAAAAATTAAAAAAACAGGTCGTTAAACTTTCAAATTTGATTTCAAAAAGAAAAGTGTTGAGTGTTGAGGTAGTGTGTTCAAAAGTGACACACCACCTTTTTTTTGTTCATCACCCTCATCACATTTTTCAAGAAAATGTTTAGGGGCCCCGGGGCACTGCCCCGGCCTCGATACGACTCTGGGTGTAGAAACAGTTTGACGAAAAAAAAAGTGGAAAACATCAAAAAAGTGAAGGAAATAGCGTAACATGACCAAACACAGTGAAACAATACAAAACAAGCACTGCGCATTTTGCCCCACGCAAAACTGCGCATTTTGCCCCATGGCTTCATTTCCGGCTTATCAATCCGGCTTATCAACGTGTGATTCGAAAACGAGTCGAAATTTCGCCAAACCGATGACGTTTCCGTTTTTTTCGCACCTGAATTACTATAAAAACCTACCTACCATCAATTCTGATGAAAAAAATGATGCAAAAGTTGAAGTTTCCTTTCAGACAAATATTCGCAACACAGTGGCTAAAAAGACTTTGTTTTATAACCAAAAAAGTATACAAACAAATAAGACGCAATTACTGACATTCGATACTCGACACTAGAGCTACATGTGGAAAACATTTCAGGTGCCCAGTGATTACCGTTTTGACGGTAATGCAAATTGAATATTTCGTAAACTGCGCATTTTGCCCCAGTCTCCCCTACTTACACGCATTTTTCATGAAAGTGACAACCTTTTGCTCTAATGACAGCCGCACACAATTTCGGCATTCTTTCTACACTACAACATTACAAAAACTTGTAGAAAGAATGCCAAAATTGTGTGCGGCTGTCATTAGAGCAAAAGGTGGTCACTTTGATGAGAAATGCGTGTAAGTGTATATTCCAGATTTCCTTTATATCTTTCATCATGTTAATCGAATTATAATTTCGAAACGTTTAATAAGCTTCAGTTCTGTACCTTCTTTCAGAAATTGTGGAAATAAAACATTCACAATACGTGAAACATGAGTGACAAGTCAGAAAATTGGTTTTTTCATCATCGGTCAAGTATTTTTGACCGGCAGTGTACCTACATAAAGCACAATCAGAGATATTAATAAACCACTCATCTCCTTGCAGTAGGCTAGCCCCGGAACCGAAACTCCTGCCCCAAGAGGAAGTGACGTACGCCGAGCCGGTGCTGGTGCCTCAACCACCGAAACTCTCGCATTCGCCCAAGAGCACGATGCGCAAGCCTCCTCCGACGCCAGCGGAAACTCTGTTCCAGTTTCCCGACGGCTACGGTTACCGCGGCGGTGGCGGCGGTGGCGGACGCGACAACTTCAGCACACTGCGCTCGCACCAGGGCGACGCGTATCGCCGTAACGACGGTTTCGCAACGACGCGCAGCGTCAAGAAGGTTTACCTCTGAGAAACGAGCGAGGAGGGGGGTGGCCGCCACCGTAGCCTAGGTCGGCCGGCACGCAACCGGCACAACAACGCCGGTACGACGGGCGGCGGTAGCGGCGGCGGCGGCAGGAACCGCGCCGCCGGCCAACCGCGCGAGCTCACCGGGAGAGCGCTCGAGTCGCCCTCCCCGCCATCGAGCGCATCGTCGAGCTCGCCCTCGCCGCCCTCCTCCTCGCCCTCCCCCACCCTCGTCGCCGTCGCCATGAACGGCCCCGGCGGCGGCGGCAACTCCCCGCCGCCCCCCACCCCGCCCTGCAGCTACATTTACCGCTCGTAGTTCGCGTAGCTTACCGCGCCATTTTTATTCTCGACACAACGCGTTGCTCGCACCGCGGCTCTTTCGCGCAATTTTTCCACGGTTCAAGAATACTCCTCGGATTACCGCTTTTTCAGGGGGTTGTTCGTGTTTTGTTGGTATCGATAATGTCGATATTTTCTTCAACGAAGACCACTATATTCTTTTAGTTCTTAATGCATTACGAACTCAGTTTTGTAGATTTTTCAATTCTCTGTTGATACTATTATTTTCATTCGTGATCTGAGGAGATGTTACCAATTTCGGTTACTTGGCGCGCTTTATGGAGTGTGTTTGTACATAATACAAAAACGCGCCATTGTAAATGTGAATGTATAGTCGAGGTGGTTTGTTGGTAACTTGGGAAAAGTGCTATTTTTGGGTCTGATTTTGAGATTTCCGGAGGAACCGATTGGTTCTCGGCCGAGGGTGCGTTTTTTTCGGGACTTTTGAGTTGGGTAGTTTTTCCAGAGTTGAGTGAAATTGCGAAAGTTTTCGTGAACTGTGATGTATGGATAGAGTCATTGTTATGGATTTAGTTTTAGTTTTTTTTTTAATGCAATGACTGGGCGATTTCCTTCGGTTTGTTTCTACAGCTTCATTATGTAATTAAGTGAATTTAGTTGTCGAATTTTTTCATGTTAGGTTCTGGGGTTTGATTTTGAGATTATTGAGATTCTAAAAGACAAAACTCTTGAGTTAAGAATTGTATATTTCAGGATTGCAACAAAGTCTCAATAATCAAATACTATTGAAGGTTAGAATTGTAAACTTCTATTCAACTTCTTGATATTTCATGACGTATGTTTAAGATGGTTATTTACCAAAAGGCAAGTTGAAGAAAACTTGATACTTCATCCTCAGTTGATTTAGCATCGACGACGATCGCCGAAATACGCGATTTTTCGTCTGTCAAAACGTGACTGCCATAGTTCGATATACACCAATGCATATCGAACCACCAAACACTTCAAATAACGGTGAGACTGCTTCACGACTGTCGCAAATTCACGTTTTTCAATGAACCACGACTCCCTGTAAATATACAGCTGTCTCACAGTAAAAGAAACCCTACAAACAGATTTTTGGTAAGAACTTGAGACAAAAGTTCTTCAGTAATTTTCTTGTTACATAACATGAATGTAACAACAACGTAACATTGTTACGTTGTTGTTACGTCAAATTGTCGACCACTACGATCTATATTTCACTTTCCGAAGAACGCTGATATCAAATTTCTACCCAAAATCTGCTGGAAACGATTTCGAGTTAAAAATGGGGATTTTAATTTTCTTGGAAAAACGTCCCTTGGGTGACAGGAAGCACCGACGATCTCGTCATTTAACCGGAGTCAATGAATCTCAAAAGGACTTGCGAAGTTTTTATTTTTCGCTGTTTCAGTAGAATATTCCACCGAATCCAGGGCGTTAGAAAAAAAATGTAGGGACGAAGGACGGAGCAAACTTTTGATACTCAGGATCAGGGTGTTACGATCCATCGTGAACTTGCATTCCTTGATACTTTCCGACTTTGCAAATAAACAATACGTTTTTCGCAACGGGTTGTACATTGCTGTAAATACGTTTTTTGTTCGAGCTTTCTCGGATTGCCATGTACAATAGTTCTTGTTGTTTTTTGGGAGTAGGGAAAGGGACCTTACGGTGATTTTCTACACCCAAAAGTAGTCACCCGCGGAATATGGATGAATTTTGCTGAGAAGACATTGATCCGCGTTGCAAGACGGTAAAGTTGATTGATTTCGACGTTTATTCAGTGCTGAATTATGGAGGGCTTATCGAAAAAAGTGCTTACTTCAAGTTGGAAATGATGGATTGAATTTTAATCCAGGTTTTTGATGATGGTGTTTAGGTACATGCATTCATTGGTTACGAATTGAAAACAAATTTGATACATTGACCTTTAGAAATTGTTGTGGTACCTGAAAATGAGGCACTGTAAATGATTGATGGTTTTTTTTGTACGAACTTATTAGTAGAATTTGTATCAGAGAAGATGTTATTGCATTTTTTAAGGAATACAAGGATTAAAAAATATTTTTTTCAGTATAAGTAAATTCGTTTCAATTGTAAAAACATCTCAATCAATTTTACCTATGTTATGAATATAACTCATAAGTAATAAACTTTTGATATCGATGTCGGACTTTTGATTTGTTGTGAAATTTCAGAGTTATTGCCTAGTAAATACAATAATCAGGTTCCAAATATAAAATGGTGTAAATAATTTATTCCAATCAGTAAAACCTTTTTGCACTTTACGGCATATTATCTTGATTAACATAATTTAATGAATTATCTCGAATTTAATCGTCAGACAATTATTCATTCATATTATAAAATCCGCTAATATTCGGATGGAACTTTTATTTATAAAAGTTTATGAACTCAAGCTTTTTCGTAATTACTTTGTTGAGAATAACTCGATATGCAATATTCGGCTTTCGGAATTAAAATGAAGTAACTTTGAATTAGTTATAGTTGACATTTTGACCCTGCTTTTTCAATTTTTTTTTCAGAAGTTCCCGAGTTTTATTTTCATAATATCATTTAAAATTCGATGCAGATTTAAATAAACGAACTAAATTGAGCATAAAAACGTGAATTCTGATTTACTTTTCCTCAACTTTCGATATGCAACGGAACATAAAAGAAATTGAGTTTCTTAAGAAGCTTTTTATGTTAGTCGAAAATCGTAAAAAAAATTTGGGGACTTGGCTTCACAAATCCAGGTGTTTATAGAATTTTTGTAAAATTTCAATGTATTTTGCGTGGTTTACAAATTTTTGAAAATATTCTTAACTTAGAAGTTACATTTTAGCAGTTAATTGAATTTCGGTAATTTTATAGAATTTTTTTTTCCACTTGAAAACATCGGAAAAATTTGTAAAAAATTTTGAGATTATTATATATCTCATTCAGTTTTTTTTATTCCAATTTCAGTGCACATTTGAATAAAAATCATAAATCTTTATTTCACTAGAATGAATTGAAATTTTATTTATCTGTTCGGCTTACAGTAAAAATATGTGCCATAAAATTTAGTGAAGTTTTAATAAATTTCATGTAATTTGATCATTTTTCCAAATTGCTCAAACTCTGAAATTGCATTTCGTCAGTTGACTAGATTTCTATATTATTTTAATATTTTTATGTATCTTTTTAAAAATTTCATGATTTTTACAAATATCAAGTATAAATTCGAAAAATAGAAAAAACCCTTCTTTCTACTAAAAAAATATGAAATTAAAGATAAACAATATATATTCTTGAATTATTCAAAATTTCGTCAAAGTTATTTTAAATAATTTCGAAAATTTCTTGAACTCCTACAATTAATGCAATCCAAAATGTTCAATAATTATTACAAATTCAATAAACATATTTTAAATTAGGATTTATTGACAATATTCTAAACTTAGAAGTCACGTTTTAGAAATTGATTGAATTTCGGTAATTTTATAGAATTTGTTGGTATCATAAAAAAAATCGGAAAAATTTGTAAATAATTTTGAGATTATTATACATTTTATTTAATTTTTTTTTTTAATTTCAGTTCCAGTGCACATTTGAATAAAAATCATAAATATGTGTTTTACTAGAATTTTCATTGAGTTTTTATTTATCTATCCGGCTTACAGTAAAAATATGTGCCTAAAAATTTTGTGAAATTTCAACAAATTTTACGTAATTTGTTAATTTTTTGGAAATTCCTCGAATTCTAACATTTCATTCTGGAAGATGATCAAATTTCTATAATTTTATGATATTTCTTGGTTCACCCTCAAAACTTTGAATAAAAGTTAAGATAATTTTGAAATTTCTATGTTTTTTTTTTAAACTCCCATATTTCTTACAATTCAAAGCATGAATTCGAAAAAAAAACCCTTTTTTCTATTAAAAAAATATAAATAAAAAAGATAGACAATATATATATTCTTGAATTATTTAAAATTTTGTCAAAGTTAAGTTATTTTCAATAATTTCGAAATTTTTCTGAACACCTAAAACAAATAATACGATTCAAAATGTTCAATAATTATGGAAAATTCAATAAGCATATTTTAAGTTAAGATTTATTGCAAATATTCTAAACTTAGAAGTTACGTTTTAGGAATTGATTGAATTGCGGTAATTTTATAGAATTATTTGGTACCATCAAAAAAATTGGAAAAATTTGTAAATCATTTTGAGATCATTATACATCTTATTCAATCATTTTATTTAATTCCAGTTCCTGTGCACATTTGAATAGAAATCATAAATCTATATTTCACTAGAATTTTCATTAATTAGGTTTTTATTTATTTAATTGGCTTACAGTAAATATATGTGCCATAAAATTTTGTGAAATTTCAACAAATTTTACGTAATTTGATAATTTTTTGGAAATTCCTCAAACTCTAAAATTGCGTTCTAGAAAATGATTAAATTTCTATAATTTTTTCATCTTTTTTGGTACACTCTCAGAGCATTGAATAAAGGTTATAATAAATTTGAATAATAATTATGTAATATTGTAATAATTATAATAATAAAATAAATAATAAAAAATAATATGTATTCTCAAATTACTCAAAATTTTGTCAAAGTTTCAGTTATTTTCAATAATTTCGAAAATTTACTGAACACCTAGAACAATTATTACGATCCAAAATTTTCAATAATTATAGCGAATTTAATAAACTAATTTTAAATAAAGATTTATCACGTTTACAAGCAACCTTCATTCTATTATAAAAAAAATAACTATTTCTTAAAATCACCTTCACTTTTTACTATACTACCACATCAAACATCAAAAAAATTCAATCTCTTCATTTCCAACTAATCCCAAGATATTTCTTTCACTGGATCAGTATAAAACGATAAACGAATCGCCCAAAATAAGCTCGATCGACCCCCTCTTGGCAAACGAATATTTCTCCAAAACCATTAGAACACGTTTTCCCCCAAAATCTGCAATCACAAATTTCGTCGTCAAATGTTTTCAATACTATTTACAATATTTCGTTACACGAAAAACGTTAAACATTCGTCATTTTCCAAAAACTTACGTAATCTCCGCCATTTTATGAAAGCATTTTATCTGGGACGCAGTTAAAACTCGAGTCAATTACACGAAAGAATCAGCTTCGCGAGGTAACAAGTACAAACTTAGTGCGAGTGTGAACACAAAACTAGTGCCATTAAAACATCGCGATAACGTTTGAACGTTGCGGGCGCAGTGCGATTTTTTCTTACTTGGTGAATCTTGCTTTGCGCGGATTTATTTGCCCCTGAAAAATGCTCGTTCTTCTTTATTCACGGCCATTTTTCGACTTTAAAATCGTGGAGATTAACGCGAACAAATTTTTGAATGCAAATAGGGGTGTATTGAATTTTTATTCGACTGGGTTGTTTGGGTCTATGTTTCGTCTGTGGTTGAAACTTTGATGTAACATTCTTAAATTCGTTTAATTTGTTTCAATTTCGGAATATTCAAGAAAAAATGAAAATGCCTCGTGTTTACACCAAAAATGAAATGTTGAACCTTATGACCCAGTTAAAGTTGAACTGAACAAACCCGAAGAAAGCGAAAAAGCATACATATACGTAAAAGGATGAAAAAACGGTGGGAAAGTGCAACATCAAGTATAGATTTTGGGGCTTGCGTGTACATAGTTAAGAATAGTAATAAATAATAAAAATCATATACAGCGATTAACGAGTTATACGAGTATAAATTTAAAGAAAGAAAAGTGACAAACGTGACGGAAAAATTTAGTCCAAACTATTCTGAGCCCTATGGTGCACGTAGAATCTATCTTAAAGTGCTTCTTATTTCAGTGTTTTTAGAAGTAAACGCGTATGTGATATAATCTATATTGACGATGATAAAAAAAAGAGAGAGACGTGTTTTCTAGGCAACGGCTAAACGTAACCAAGGTTAAAGAGAACTTTTGCGAGTTTAATTTGCGTTTTCAACTTCCCCGAAATGTCTCCTGACCGAAATATTTTTTAGACGATACGGAATCTCTTTTATTTTCTAATCTCAACTTTTTTTTTATTTATGGTTGTTGAAAATTAAGTGCACAGGATTTCAATCAAAGGGTGGATTTCGAGAATTATTTCACGAGCAGGAATAAACATTGAGTTTGAGAATTCGTACTATGAGTTATCAGTTAAAAAAATTTTAAAAAGTTTTAAAAAATCGATGTCAATTCATAAATTTGATGATAAATATTTTATTTAACAGCTGAAAAATTCCATATGTTTCTGAAATTTCCTCAGGAAATTGATTACGTTTTATTCAGAGCTATCATTGAAATTATTAAAATAAAATAATTATATCTAAAATTAAAAATACGACCAAAAAAATTATTGTTATTTTCAAATTTTCTGAATTATCTCAAGAAAAAATAAACGCATAGTACGAATTTTTACGACGTGGAAAAAATAATGAAGTTATTTAGATCATAAGTAAACGAATTTTGTATATTACTAATCCACACCAAATAATCCCAAGTTACGTAAAAAGTTAAAGTAGATGTTATAGTTCATTTCAAATAATCTAGGAATAAGTTTAGTTTAATCAGTTTGGAAATGTTAAAAAAGCTTTAATGTAGCTTCTTGGTAAAACGTTGTTCATCTAAAAAAAATAAACCAAAATTACGATATTAGAAAACGTAGAATTGTACTATTTTATTCTAGGTCATTTCCAAAGATTATCTTTACGTAACCGATGATCATGAGACACGCACAATTATTCGAAAAAAATTGCGCGTTAATGTTTTTTATCAAAAAATTTGACTGTAAAACTCGATTAATTTTATTCATCGGAAAAGACTGAAAAATCAAAATCTCGTTTCAAAACTGAGCTGAAGCCATGACAAAAGTTGTGATTTGATCTGTTTTTTTTTTATTTTTTATTTATAAGGAGTACAAATTATGCAGCATTTTTACCATTCTGAGATTTAGCATAAAATATTATAAGTGACTCAATTTAAAAAAACAACTGCCATTGTCTCATGAATCGATGATGGGCGAGTTTTTGTTTCGTTTTTTTTTTTTTATAAATCGATCGTTTCGTTGATATTTGATATCAATTTGAATTATCTCGCTCATAAAATTTCATTATTTAATAGAATTTTTTTACGGTTGTTTAATAGAATGAAATAAAATAAAATTGCTTATGAGAATAATAATTATTTTTTTATTTTTCGATATTAAGTTGTGTTTGAAAAACTCAGGCGTTATACCAAAGAAATTGCGTTTTGTCAAGTAGGCTATTTTGGGGTGAATTGTGATTTTTTGTAGAGGCGCACAAAAGTCGTGTTCATAAAACGTGCTACTTATTAAAATAATGTTGAGTGGAGTGAAGTGGATCAAAAAAGAAAAGAGAATTTTTTTTTCAATGATATACTCGAAAAATCTGTAGTTCACGTTTTGGATGTGATTTGAAAATGTTTATTGTAATAGTCTGCTTTGAAATATTTATGGTGAAAGCATTTTATTTTCAGTTAGTGACTCCAAGTGATATTTTGAATTGCATTTTATAATTGTTTAAAGAAGAAAAGTCTGAAGTTCTACTTGAATTTTCTTATACAAACATCAGATTTTTCAAATTTTTTTTTTATTACAGTCGCAAAATAAAATTATAATTATCGATGTATTGAATTTTTCTACATTCTGTAATATTTCTTCATATTTTATGAAATTCGACGAATTTTCTGAATCACTTACAAACATCTACCATCTTCACTATTTTCAATGTTTTTGTTTTTTTTTTTTTTAGAATTTAAATGGTTTATCAATTTTGATTGAAATTATTTTGAATATCAACAATTTCGGTGCAAGAAAATATTTTTTAATTTTTCAAAATTAAAAAATATTACACAATTTCTGTTATTTTATGAAATTCAACAAACTTTTTGAATTATTGTGATTTATAAATTTTGATTGATATAATGATAAAATTACGATTTAACATTTTTTTGTTTTGAAATGTTATGAATATTAAAAAGTTTCTAAGATTTTATGGAATTACCAAATTTTTCTACATTTTAAAGAATTTACTCCGATTTTGAGGAATCGACAAATTAAAAAATATTTACGTTCCCTACGATTTCCAATGTTTTTCATTTTTTTCGGTTCATCAATTTTGTATTGAAATAGTTTTTCAAATCGGCAATTTTTTTGCAAGAAAAATTTTTTAATTTTTCGAAAATCAAAGAATTTTAAACAGTTTCTGTAATTCAAAGAAATTTGACAAACTTTTCGAATTTTTCATAAATATTCACGATCTTGCAAATTTCCTATATTTTTGACAGTTTTCGAATAATTGTAATTGAATGGCTTATCGATTTTGATTGAAATGATTTTGCATACCAACCATTTTTGTGCGAGAAAATATTTTTAATTTTTTGAAAATTTAAAGAATATTACATAGTTTCTGTAATTAAGTGAAATTCAACAAATTTTTCGAATTATTTTGATTTCTAAATTTTGATTGATATATTGATAAAATTACGATTTAACATTTTTTTTCTTTTTTATGTTATGAATAATGAAAATCATTTTTACTTTTTCAATAAGTTGAATTCCACTAATAATTTATTGTTATTTAGAACTTATTTTCGAGAATATCTGACTTTTAATATTCAAATACTAAAAATCACCGAAATATACTAAAAATATACTAAATATACTAAAAATACTGCAAATTCATGATCAAAAAGATAAATTTCTCAAATCTCGTAAAATAAAATAAATTTTTTTTCAATTGTTATAATTTCATCATTTGCTAGTCATTTGTCTTAATTTATTATTATCAATAATTATATTAAATCTCTTCGAATTCTCGTATTTAAACCTTGAATAAATGCATTTTTTTAAATAAATCATTCTAAAAATTCCTCCATCGTACAAATCAAATCCCGTCAAATTTCACTGCCAAAAATGTGCATAAACTGCCAATAACTTTTTCAGGTAAGCTCAAATTACCAAAGGAATCCATCCACTTCACGCCACGTTTAAGTTTTAATAAACAACATAAGATGTTTTGAAAAACTCGAGACTGGTCAACGCATGAAATAAAAAAAAGAAAAGAAAAAAATGAAACGAAATTGCTGGAGCAAAGAGCAGTTGATTCCATCCAAAAACCACGTAGCACCATGTAAATACATAAAAGTCGTCTCCCATGCATTGACCAGCCTCGCGGCAAATTGCTAAAAAATTTTCGAAAAGTGAATTGATAAATACGAATTCTGGGAAAAAGACAAAAAAAGATGTAAACCGAATGTTGAGAAAGTGAGTCTCCTGCTCGGGATTTGCATGGCGTGAGATTGCAAGAGTTTGAAGAATAAATCTAAGATAGTAGAAACGCGTATGTCTATATATATATAACACAAAGATGAGTATATATAGGTATATAGAAAAAGCTTGAAAACATATAAGATAATGACATATTACATATAACTTTTTATATATATATTTTTTCGTCCGAGTCTAGCCTAGGTAGAGGAACCTACACAATTACGACTATTAATTTATCTGATTCAATTATTATGGGAAAATGTAGATTTAAGCCATCATTCTAGATACGTCATAGTTTTACACGTTAATCGAGTTACGAGTCATTATTCAAGTTGGCGATGCTCGCGGATAAGAGGGGAGAAAAATATTAGTACCTAAATTTACTACTAGTGTTAAAGTTGGTGCGATTGTGAGAAAATGCGAGGAAAAGGGTGTTTCTTTTTTTTCAAAGCCAAATTCCCTCGAGGAAAAAGGCGATTTTTGTTGACGCGTTTTCAGGCGGAGCTTTTTTCATCCGCGTTGTATAATATAGCGGCTAATCGATAATAATCATCAAATCGAGTGCGCGAATAGGAATGAGAGATGATGGGAAAAACAAGTTTTTTAAAATGAAAAAAAATACTATAGCGTTTATCAACGATGGGAATTATGAGGATGTAACGTGTATTTTGCTTCTTCCTAATACAGTGCCGTTCACGCTATTTTTTATTGTGACTATTAGATTCGGCTGAGCAGGTCCCAGCAGCTGCATGTTTAAACGATGTTGGGAATTTAAAAAGCAGCCACGTGAAGGAATAAAAAAAATGAAACAACTTGGGAAACAGACGAATCCTGAACGCTACTCTGGTTTTCTCAGATAAGTGACCAATTTTTTCGCAGGCGTCATTTTGTGTACACATTTAAAAGTACTAGTCGTAGAATTGGGGGAAAAAAAAGAAAAATTCCATTTGGATCTCGATGTAAAGAAAATGAAGGGAATCCTTAATTACGGGAAAATCGGAAGAAAGGCAGATCATCGTGTTGCCTTATATCGAGGTTTGAGTGTATCGCTGATAAAAGGAACAATACATGAAGCCAGAGTCGCGATTCGACGTTTGGAGGTGGCGTGAGTTTGTCATAATTTAGAGGCGGAATAACGGTATATAAATATGATTAATATACTATCATCGCGTTTTATTCTGCGGCGCATGTCAAATAATGACTCGTTCATTTGTACACGCAATGTTAACGCTACCAGTAACGACACTTGGCAAAATTACTGATATGATAATTATACATTAATGAAGGTACGATTACTACGGATATTATGATACAATTTATAACACGAGGTTGGGTAAGGCATGAGAAGAAAAAACGTGAATGAAACGTAGTTGGCTGTAGGTTGAGGTAGAGACGCGGCACGTTTAACGTAAAGCAAAACGAAAAAAAAAACTTGTAGTTTTATCGTAACGTGGATAAAAGTACAGAAAATGAAAATGGGATGATTTTGTACCGCGAGTTTCGAGAAAAACGTTTGAAACGTGAACTACTTGGATTTTTGTTTCCGTGTTTGCTGGAGAAATTTTTGTTTTTAGTGGTTAAATTGGGAGTTGTTTGGGACGTAACATGATGGTGAAACAACTGTACCCTACTGAAAAAATTGAACTGGATTTCCGAATGGATTTCTAATTGGAGAAATAGCCAGTTTTCCAATTCGATTTCCAGTTGGAAATCCAATTTTTCCCTTTTCCTAGAATTTTCCTTTCTTCATTCCCGTTTCCTAGAATTTCATTTAAGTTTTCCTAAAAGAAATCCACTTGGATTTCCAACTGGAAATCCATTTGGATTTTTTCAGTAAGGTATTGCAACATTATAATACTAGTAGTTGAGGTAAATCAGATTCTGGGCCACTTTGACCTTGAGAATTATTATTCATTAGTTTTAATTGTTTACTGATTTTCCCGGAATTTCCGAAGTATTTATTTGTTTTTGATCGCTCCTTTCAGATCCATAAATTATGTACGCAATTAAAATATAAAAGCCTTTAATAATTTTCGAGCCCTAGACTTGAAAATGAGGAACTATAATTCTAAAATAACGTCATAAATTTTTTAAAATTTATTTACTTACAATTTACTACGTTTATCTGCTGAAAAAAAAATCCAATCACTTCACTATTTACAATATTTCAGTAATTTCATTTCATTGAACTCAATTTTTATTTTGGAACTTCTAACATCGTGTCATCGAGCAAAGTAAGATGATTCCTTATCCAAACAGAAAGTTTAAAATGTGAAGTTTAGATTTCACCCAGAGGTGGGCGCCAATTACATTTTGATCATTTTCACATTGCAAAACAACTATCTAAATTTCGTCGCAGAATTATAAAAATTTGTCAATAGATGTATTTTTCCCTCTATTTACATAATTACAGTAAAAAGGTATCAATTACAGGGTTCTTTACACCTCAATTACAGGAAAACCACTTAAAATTACAGATTTTTGTAATTACAGGTGGTTTTTCTGTAATTGAGGTGTAACGAACCCTGTAATTGATACCTTTTTACTGTAATTATGTAAATAGAGGGAAAAATACATCTATTGACAAATTTTCATAATTCTGCGACGAAATTCAAATAGTTGTTTCGCAATGTGAAAATGATCAAAATGTAATTGGCGCCCATCTCTGATTTCACCCATTGGTTTACATTATTGAATAAGAAACTTTTCTTATATAGTTCATAGTAGCATGTTAAAATAAAAATTTTCAGATGTGTAAAAATATGTGACGATGTTTTGAAATTATAGTTTCTGACGAAAGCTGTATAAAAGCTAAAAATTAGCAAATTATGGATGATGTTAATAATTAATTTTTCTAAAGATATTGAATTCTATTGATAATTGGTTACGTGTTTTGGAAAATTCTTGAACTTTTGAAAAAATAAGAGAAAGTTTATGTACTTTTGGGAAAAACTGAAAAAAGGTTTTGAAAAATTTATAAACATTGAACGACCTTACTGAAAGACAAAAGACGAACTTTAAGGTCTAAGTGGTCTAGAATTCGGTTCTATTGATTACTCATATCCAACTTTAGGGATGGGAAAAATATCAGTAAGGAGAAAAATCAAGCAAGTATCAGTAAGGTTTTGGTGTTACTGATAGTTAGTGGTATTTCTAAATAAAATAATCAACTCAGGGATTTTCTTCACACGAGTACATATACCAAAAAAAAGAAGTTTCAAATCACTATATTTACACGAAAATCAGTGTTTTGAGAAATGAAAAAACTGATTAAAAAAATTTTTTTTCATCGCTTTATTTTCGCCTCAAGATGAATATTAAACAATTTCTATCGTTTATTTCATGATAATCGAAAAATTTTTGCAAACTGAAAAACGTATAACAAATGTATAAAAAATACAAGAAATTACATCAAAATATTCAAAGCTTCAGTGGAAAATGTTCCTTTTCTTCTACTTCAATTTTTTTACCTTAACTGTACTCTCTTCAAAATTCTCGATGTACACTTCTAAATTTTGAGAAAAATTCAATCACAGGTTAAAAATTTTTTTATAAAAATAACAAAAATATTCTTCAGTTATCTGCGATAGAATTATTTTTTATTATACCAGTAGATCCCTTATTCCCACTTCTAGATCGAAATCACAAAAATATTCTTCAGTTTCATGAAATAAAAATTTTTCTTATAAAATGCATGGATATACATAATAATTCATGTAGAAATAAATGAATCATGTATATAAAATACAGAAATAAAAATAAGTACCATTCTCCACTGGAGCATAGAAGTTTTTGATTTCAATTTTTGAATTTTACACACATGACTTTTCAGCGCCATACATCATACGCTGCTCTGAAGAAATGGTAGGGGAACTTGTTGATATTTACTGATATTTATCAGTAGATACTTTTACTGATATATCCTATCCTTATTCAACTTAGGAACTTCTTTATTAACTTAAAGAGTGTTAACAAAATTTCCATAAGATGAAAACTATGTCAGAGTAGTTCTTCATGTCAGAGCCACATTCCTCATAGTTAACCAAATTATTGACATTAACACTATCTACAGATTGCTGATCAAAAATACATTGTGTATAAAAACATCGATTCAGTAATCGCGTTCACTATAACACACAAATTGATTTTATCACGCGTCACATGTAATTTAATATAACCTTATTAAAGATCATCCATCAAACGTCTCAAACAACACGAGATACGCATACAACTATAAAAAAGCCGTATCAAAGACTTTCCTGTCATTCAGCCATATCCGCAGTCGCTCAATCTCCGAAATTCCAGTAACATCTGATCCAAGCTTCTGCGAACATCGCTAAATGACAAAAAAGTGTCATTATCCTCCATCAAAAGCAGATAAAACCTAAATTTCCTAGCAAATTCATCCCCTTTCGCGAATGTAATTATTAATTTCTGCGTTTCAAGGGGCGTTCGCGAGATCGTAACTTGGCTTTGTAAAAATGAAAATGGAGAGTAAAGACGAAAGGTGTTACTACAAAATCGTTGTGAAACAATGGAATCTCTAGGGCATGCCGTAAGACGCATTCAGCTTTACAGATAGTGCAGAGTGTTTCATAGCGAATCGTGATGAGTAAAAAGAAGAAAAAAAAAATGAAAAAGAGACGAATGGATGAACTGTAGGAACGGAAATAATAGTGCCCTGTTATAGAGGGTCCCTTAGGCAGATCGGCGGGCTATCATTTCCGCGACTTTCGGTTTTCACTACTCGTGTGCATATTTATATCACGTTGACGTAACACGCACGTATAAATATTTACACAAACGATTTCGAGACCTTACGTTGCCATGCTGTTTTCGACGATTTTCCTTTCGTCGCTTGAGATCACTGTCTCGTGTTTCGTTGCTTGCGCTAGTCCTTGAATCGACCGCGGCGAAGAATTCGTGACTTCTGCCCAAGGGGCCCTGCGTCTATTTTTCGGAATACGCTATTGTGATTATCAATATATGATACCATTTGAGAATCTAAAAAGTCACAAAAAAGTATTACCCTCCCGACCCCCCTCCCCCTTCTTCATCCCTCGTTTACGTTGAAAATTAAGTTTATTCGAACGAGGTGCTTTGAGTTTCACCACCTTCGTAATCGACACTCGACGACAGTTTCGAATATTATACGATTCTTATATTTAGTATAACATTTAGAGAGTGAGGCTGCTACCGTAATAATGAATTTAGTACAATATGATAATATTGATTAGACCTTGCATATAATGAAAATGTATCATCGACATTATACCACGCGCAATCGTTTCCATTTTTTGACACGTTCGTTCGCGTCGTTTGCGTAAAAATATCGTTTGGTCGATCTCGTGCTTTGGCGAGCTCGATTAGTTCAGAGAGTTTTGTTCAGTTTCCTTAGCCTTCTGCGATTACATCTGTTTTTATATCGAGTCCTTTTATACCTCTACCATTTGCGTTTTTTACTTGATAACATCACAATAAGCATAGATTGTACTATGAAATATTATGTGAAAATAAATTTCATTAGGTAATAAAAACATAAAAATTGTATTTTGTATTGCTTCTTATGAATCCTGCTCCGAATTGATTATCAGGTATCCAGCATAGTTACACAAACTTTGCATATTTCTGGATTTTTATTTAATTGTTACATCGTGTTTAAATTTATATCTAAAAATTTGAAATTGAAAATTAATAATTTATATCATATGGCTCATTTATTTCTGGATTTATATCAGGAGCCTAGAATTAATAAAGTGGTATTCGTTTTCATTTAGCGAGTAAATTTGAAATTTTTAATTCAATTTTCCAAATTTTTTTACCTTTTATGTGGAAATTTTACTTACCTGTTTGACGGCGAATACTTTCTGGCAACGTATGTGCTCTTTATACAAGCCATTTAAATTCCTTTAGGTTCGAGACGTAAATATCAGTTTTTCATTCAGAGCATTCCGAAGTGATCTTTTTGAATAAATTGTAAAAAAACATATTCACGCGTTAATTTTTTGTTATTAACATGATAAAACAAATAATATATAGTTAAACATACAGTTGGAATGTATTTATTCAGCATTTACTTATCAACTAGCATTAGTAAATCGTCCATTAAAATCCAACACATCGACGATTTTTAAGAACAAGAAATGTGAAAAATTTTTTGATTTTTGTTTAGTGGGATACCATTCGTAGCAGCAAAATTTTCAGTAGCAAACACTAAAAGTACTTACAAACCGCTTTACAAGTTTTTTTGCTTTTTCGAGGTCGCGTGTACAAACTTTTCTTTTTTCAATTTTTTTTTAAGTTAATAACTTGGAAAGTGCTGAATAAGTAATGTACGTGATCACGAAATTGGCTATTCTCTTGGCCCGATAAGATTTTTCAAGCAATTCGATCAATGCTTGAATTTAAGGAAAGAGAACCCACTGCATATTTTCAAGAATTTTTTTTATTGTTACTCAGATTGTATATTTTATTAGGTTTGTGCATTCTTAATCGCAAGGAAAAATTTTTCTCACGAAAAAAATTGCGATAAAATGCAGTTCATTTCCATTCACTGAATAAGAAAATTTATGAATCACTTATTTCACTTTTTTTCAGCAATACTACGTTTGGCTTTGAAATATTGATACAAAGATGAGGTGAGTCCATGATGCGTCTTTTTACCGCGATGTTTCCATAGCATTCCACTCAAATGGGTATAGAAAGAAAAAAAATTATTCGTTTAATATGTGCATGAAGTCCTTTTATTTTGCAAGAACTTGTGGTCTCTATAAAAATCGTTCATCACATGAAAATTCCACATTTTATAATCTTTGATCAATTTCAATATATTTTCATCGCTGTTTTTTTTCAAAAGACAAGATATAGAAGAAAGTTTTAAAATCATCTTGATTTAAAAACACTATTAAACTTGGTGACTCGTACAGTAAAAATTTGCCGATGAATGCACAGTTTTCGCAACAAGTCAGAGATAAGCGTGAGAATCACATTTTTTCGGAACTTATCATCTTACTTGTTTCGAACCTTACTTTTCTAGAATATGCGCATTAATCTTGTTTGCAACAAGAGTACAGTAAAATGATATTTCATTTTTCTTTGTATTTCGGGAAAAGAGACTTCTAAATAATCATACAAAATACTCCAGAGAGTTTTTTATTTAATATAATGCTGAAATTCACCCATGAAATCCCATAGATCATCGAATGATTTTCTAAAAATGTATCTAATGAGTAAAATTCATATTTTTTAACAGCTTACAAGAAAACTTTTTAAAAAAGTAGAAACGACAGTTAAACATGAGGTTTTTAATAAATTTTGGATGCTTTCCAAAATGTATGAGGAATCTGTCTATAAAAAAACATGATTGAATGTGTTTAAATGCTCTGAAATAAAAATCTTTCTACAAGGAAATTACGAAAGGAAGGATAAATGAAAATTTCAAAAACATTCGTTATAATGAACGTCAAATAAACTTTTATTGAATTTTGAATGTTACCATACATTCTCAAAAAATTACCACAATTATTCAAAATTCTTCAAAATCGTACTAAACATCTGAAAACTTGCAAACGCTGGGAATGTTTTAAGTGTGGATTGAAAATTATTCCTGAAAATTGGTGACATTTTGAAAAAACAAGGTAGTTCCAACTCTATAAAATTCTAAGGAATACAAAAAAATTCAGATAGTATACAAAAAGATTTCATGAATGGTTAAGTTCTTTTAATAATGTTGAACATACGGTGATGAGTTCGAAAATTTTTATGGTTCAGGCAAATCGACAATATTTCGGACATTTCATGAAAAAAAAAAATGAACATTTCATAATTTCCATACAATTTTCCAGAATATATATGTATAAATGCCTACAGGTACTAAAAAATATTGCGATTTTGCTGACAAATCACTCCACTTTTCATTTTTCCTCTCAATCATAAAGAAAAGCTTTGCGAAAATTTTCGGCGATAAAAAGTTATTAAACCTCTAAAAACTTTGAAAATCGACAAAATATAGACATTAAGTGCTGAAAATTATATTAAGAAAATTACATGATCACTTACGTTTTCTTTCACACTCCTCAATAACGCGAATCATCATCAAAAATCATACAATTTTTTCTCAATTCCAGATTTCCATAAAATTTCGAATAAATAAAAATATCTCTTTTACCGGATTCACATTTATCTAGAATGTCGTCACACTTCCGAAACAAAAATAAATACGAAAATCGTAAGTGGTTTTCCAGACAGCAAAACATTTCAACGTAAAATCGCTCTAAAAACCTTAACAGTTTATTCTAGAGTTACGTAAATTACAAAAGTATATATATATATATATATATATTATATATTATATATCTATGAATCTATCTTCAATTCTTGCACAATAAAATTTACAGAGTTACAACTGAGAAACAATTTTACATTTTGTGAAATTTTTAAATGAAATCAAAAAGATTTTACCATTTCCCAGGCCATTTTGATGATCAGATTCATTGAAACAAATCATAAATCATGTAAAAGTCATCACTGAAACCTCAAAACAGAAAATTGGACGTGATTTTGGGACATCGTGATGAAAATATAGTACACAACAGGCACCGACATGTTCATTCGGCTCACACGCGTTACAACCCTCGTCTTCAACTCGGGTCGTAATCTCCTTGCTTCGCCAAAATCCCACATCCGTACCCGCAGTGCAATGCACTGTTTCATTTCAAATGTCTACTATTGAATAACGAAAAATTGATCATCAAACATCGTTTACAAAGGTGAAGGTAGTGCCACTTTTGCCTGTTGTCAAAATAAAAACTTTAATTTGCTCGACTTGTAGCAACGCACTATATCTAAAATCATGTAAAACTTTGGTGCAGGATGCACGGAATAGTCGAACTATCGTGAGAGCATGTAGTAAGACACGTGTGATAATAAATTACGCACTATCAACAATAAATTATCACAAAAGGCCAAGAGAAAAAGCGCAATCGATATGCCGCCAAGTGCATCATCATTTTACAAATACGGTTTTTTCCAAAGTACGGTACATGTCGACGCAAAGTCCTGCATTATTGTCTTAAGCTCTGAATCAAGTCATTTATACGTTTGCGCAATGCACTTTCAAAAATGTTCACTTTTCCAGGATTCGCAACGACGCGAAATTGCTGTAAATCAATCATTTCATATCCAAGATGGTACGGCCGAAGAATTTATCGAATGATTACTTTGTTCACTGGATTTTTATATTTACAGCTTTGACGTCCCCACATTCTGATTTCATACGTCCAATACTGATCATCAAAATAAACGAAAAATCTCAACATTTTCACCTCTGGTAACGGTTCGACATTCAGATGCTCGAGAAAGTACACCGGTGCATTTGAAATCACATAAAAGCGTTGTAAAGCAAGTTTTAACTGTAATAAAATTTGAAAAGAAAAAACTAATAACAAATAATGAAAAATCATTTCCGGTGATAAGGTAATAACAAGCCCTGTGTAACCTAAAAAAGTAATTCCGGTGATGGAAAGAAGGTAAATTCCGATCACTTGTATTTTGTTACGACACATTCAAAAAGAACTAAATAAATGAAAAATCTTAAAAACATGCAAAAAATATCATCCTCTAATACTACATACGAAGGCACCTGTCTTGATTTATCTTAATTCCCTCGCTATTCGTACATTGATTTTAAAATCCCCTTCAGTTACTTTTTTAGTCACCAGGTAAATTGTCATTCCCTACTGTTTTTTTTGTTTTTGTTTTTCTGTTTTTTTTTTCCAAAATACGCCATCAGCATCTTTTACACATCAAAGTTAAATAAAAATGTGTGGGCACGGTTATCCTCGATTCGACCAAGCCCATTTTAAATTTGAGAACGACGTTGATGACGGTTCGTAATTATAAACGCTTTTTTTTATATTCATATGTATACATGTATATAATATATACATTTATACATTATATTACAGGAATCATTACGAAAAAAGGTATCTCGCGCTAATCTACCCCAGCGAATCCTTGTGAACCTTCGATTGCTTTGATGAGTTTGTCCCTGAGTTGCTGGTAGCTTTCGTAAGGTGGGAGGTCAATGCGGTTGAAACTGCAACAATATTTGAACATCGGGGTCATTTTAAAGATCTCAAATTTTATTCACCAAAATTAAAACATTACGCTGTGCAACAAAATTTAACTTTGGTCAACGGGATGAGTGCTCATTATCAAAAATCGATTGTATATGATCCTCGAAACATCCCTGCGCAAGCATTTTGCAAAGTTAGCTCTTGTTTGAAAGTTATTAAATTATTAAGTTTTTAATTTTCAGCCATCTTATTTTCCGCAATAATGATCCAATTTTTATAAAACAAAAAACCAGATCCACATTTTCGATGCTAATTTTTAGTTTTTTGAAAAACTTCTATCGCAAAATTCACTTCTCGTCAAAAACCCATTATCCTTTTTCGGGGAAAGTGAATGGGCCCCCGCGGGGGCCTATACCTTAAGGTACAGCCAGGATAAAGGGAAACAGGGTATGTTCTTATGGCAGACACTTTTGAGCACAGTTCGCGCATCGAATTACTCGCCGCCATGTTTTCCTTGGCACCAAGAATTCAAATGTTCTGGGCGTGATTTATTTCAACCGTGGTCAATTTCAAAGTGTAAAGTAATTGCCGATTTATGAAAAACGTATTAATTTTTTTATATTTGAGTTATTAGTCAAATGAGGAATATAAATTATTTATTAAAATGAATAAAAGTAATATTTTCACAAGAATCATTATTTTTTTGCTCATTAGCAACATATGTATATTGAGTACAAAAATAGTTATATTATTATTGATTAATTCATTTTAGAATAAATAACATATGAAAATATATAAGGGGCTAGAATTCAAAACTGGCTAACCCACAATATTGATTTTTTACAGGGTGACAAAAAAACGTTCCCATTTGACAACTGTAATTGTTTTTGAATAATTGGTGATACATTTATGAGT